>PVJS01004002.1:0-71776 GCA_004027185.1 Glis glis
AGGCTGGCCGCGAACCTGGATCCTCCGGTCTCCGCCTCCCAAAGTACTAGGATTACAAGCGTGCGCCACCACGCCCGGCTTATTATTACTAATTTTTAATAATCTGCATAGATACTTTGGAATTTCTAATTAATGGTATTTGTAGACTCAAAGAATACAATCAAACCAGGCTTGTAATCCCAGTACTTTGGGAGGCGGAGACCGGAGGATCCAAGTTCACGGCCAGCCTCAGCTCCCTCTTTCTCTCTCTCTCTCTCTACTTAGTGAGGCCCTCCACAACTTCGTGAGAACCAGTTTCAAAATAAAGTATAAAAAATAGGGCCGGGGGTGTAGCATGGAGGTAGAACGCCCCGGCGTCCAATCCCCGGTACTGCAAAAAAAAAAAAAAGTATGATATGAATGCCATTTTAGAATCATATACTTCTAGATAATTGGTAAAAATAAAATAAAATAATAAAAACGGGGAGTTTCTCGATCCTACTTATTCCAGAAGTTATGCTTCCCAGAGGAAAACTCTTTAAACTTTTAGATCTTCCACTCATTATTAACCTCTATACATTAATATACTATTTGTGTCATTTTTTCATGATTTATTAATTGTAGCCAGTTTATTTGGCCTCATGCATAGTGATAAGTAGTCTTTCACAATAAACCCCATTTTGAACAATCATGTTAAAATTATTATATCCTAATAATGGTTAAGTGTACCTGCTATATTTATATTATGGACTTTGTAACTATTTTCTGAGTATCCTAGATGTGTGTTTGTTGTTCAGATGTTCTAAATATTTTTTTTTGATCAGTGGTGTTATGAATTGTCATATTAAAGAACCAGAGATGCTAGGATTTGTGGTTGGACTGACTTGTTAAAACAGTCAAGAGAGACAGGAAAGAAGGACCTGGCTTGAAGTGTAAGTTCTATGGGGAAAGGAGATGATTATCATCCTGTAGGAGATAGCGGGAACAGAAAAACCTTTCCTTTGTGTGTGTGTGGTTCCAGGGATTGAACCCAGGGGCATTCTACCTCTGAACTCCACCCCCAGCCCTATTTTTTTATTCTTTATTTTGAAACAGGGTCTCACTAAGTTGTGGAGGCCTCACTAAGTAGCTGAGGCTGGCCATGAACCTGTGATCCTCTAGTCTCAGCCTCCCAAATACTGGGATTACAAACCCTGTGCCACCACGCCCCGTTAAAACCTTACCATTTGAATGGGAAAGGATGAGATTCCTGAATCAAGGCTAATCCCTTAGAATCAACAGTAGAATCCATGAAAATAGAGAAATGATACAGTGCTTAACTTCAGCATTTTATGTTCTTTATAAAGAAACAATTAGAATAATAATTCTATTCTATGCCTACCTAACATGGGGATGTAATAAACACAAATATAAATATATACACATTAATATATATTATGAAGAAATCATCTTTTAAATTTGTAAAATAATTGCAAAGCCAATAGGGATTTCAGCAAGTTAGAAAATGGATTTTTTTGAGCCAGGCATGGTGGCGCATGCTTGTAATCCCAGTACTTGGGAGGCTGAGACCAGAGAATCTGGGTTCACGGCCAGCCTCAGCTACTTAGTGAGGCCTCCGTAACTTAGTGAGACCTGGTTTCAAAATAAAGAATAAAAAAAATAGGGCTGGGGGTGTAGCTCGGAGGTAGAATGACCCTGGATTCAATCCACAGTATCACCCCGCACAAAAAAAAATAATTTTTTTAAAAAAATCAGGAGATCCTTTATTAATGGAATAATCTTTGCTGAGATTAAGAAGAAATAGTTTCTTGTTGTCTTGTCATTTTGTTTTGTTTTCTCTCGTTTTTTTGTTGGTTGTTTAGTTTTTCTTTTGTGATATGTAATTCTAAATGCTAACAGTTTCAGTTATGTTGAACAGAGGACATTTCTATCTCCCAAAGAGGTGGGAAATAGAGAAAGCCAAGCTGCTCTCTATGATAAAGTGAGAAGAGTTTAAAGTGTTGGAGGAAGGATGGGGGCCAGGGAGAGAAAGGAGGGAGCAGTCTGTGCTGGGGATAATGCTGCATAGTAGAAGGTGCAGGTATGGGCCCTCAGAGGAAGAGCAATAGTACTAAGCAATTCAAGAGAAAAACAGTTTTCAAGAAATGACTTTTACAATGGTTGTGAAGGCATAGACTAGCTTCTCACATTGTCACTCCTACAACATTTTCAGAAAAGCTATGATTCTGATTGTTTTCTGGGACTGATGATGAATATTTGTGTTTGCTTTATGTGATCACTGAAATCTTTACTGAATTATTTTGTCAGGTAATAGTGAGACAGAGATTTCTTAAAATCTTAGGAAATCTTAACCACACTCTTTGACCAGGGTGTGTGTGTGTGTGTGTGTGTGTGTGTGTGTGTGTGTGTGTTGGGGGGGTGGACATGTATTTAGGGCTACAACAATTTACCACTCTGCAGTAGCTTTCACCGACTGATTCTGCAGAGAATCGGCCAGAGGTGAGAGGCTAGGACCTTGTGAATTCTTTCTGGGGCATGCACACATCCCTGTGCATGCTTGTGGCCTTCTAGGTCTCCAAGAATACCCCAGAGCATTTCAAAGCCTCCCATGAAAATCACTTTCCCTCCATTTCCTCCTAAATTTTTGGTGAGCTTCTTGTTTAACCCAGCTGGTGTTAAAGGCTTCAGGCAACTGTGGTATTAAATCATGGCTGGTAGGGCTGGTACTTTTGACCACATCCCTAGGGGTGTGGACAAACTCTGTAAAGTTTGAAGCTTTTCCAAAGAGCTGACAAAAAGGACAGAGTAAAAACTCCTTGGAGATGGGGCTCTTTGGGGGGGCTCCCGAACTATCTGCTACATCCTGTGACTGTCACCCTGCTGTTTTTCACAGCTCCTTTAATTTTTAGGCTCCAGATTTTTATGGATACCATAGATCTGAGAAGAGGACAGAAATAGGACAAATTAAAATGCCCAAACCTTGCTCTTTTTACAGAGATACCAATATTTTTCTTATTAAAATAATCACTTCTTGGATTGTTGAAGACTTTGGTTAATTTCCAGAGTTCTCAAATGTTATTTTAAACATTTTTCCCCCCAGCATTACTGCTTTTATGAAGAAGCCGATTTTTGGAGAACCTTACCCTGTTATTCACAAAGTGCTTAAAATAAGTACTTTTGAATTAGTTAATTAATATATTGCAATTTAGTCTGATAAATTAGTCATTCTAAGTGCATTCACATTTATGTTTTTGAGTGTTAGATAATAGGATTTTGAATTGACAAATGATAATTAAATATACCATCAGTGCACATTATTATTCTAACAGAAAACTACTTAGATTTTTAATAGATATTTAATTTGAATTTATGTCAGATGTGCATTTTCCAAGTTCGTTATAATAATAGGTATAAATAATTATATCCCCCAAATATTCCTACTGAAATAATTTTTAAATATTTTGACAGGAATAAAGATTACATTGTGATCAAGAATTAGGTAAACAAATCATTGTTCATGAAATAACACAGTTCCAAATGTCTCACCAATTCAACTCCAGTGGGGTGGTTCAGAATAAGAAAGTGAAAGGGATTGGAAACAAAAATAAAAATCTTCTTATCACTGCTATATTTTTTTTCCTGGGGGTTTTAAATTTCTGCTTTCATCAATGTAGAGATTATTTTATTTGTAGAGTACAAACATTTCCATTAGGGAAGCAATTCAATTTTTCCTTTTATGATAATTTGCATATCTACTTGTGATATTTTTAGGGACAGAGTAAAGATTGATAAAATGTACCCAGAGTTGATCTATACCAAAATTTTCTCCCAAATTCATTTAAATAATCCATCTGTTATCTATTTTGGTCATTCCAAGTCTTTTGGGTTTCAAAAATTTGGTTTTAAATAGGAGGTTGGCCAGGTGTCAGGTTTGATGCAATCGTTTATAGTTCTCCAGAAGGCACAGGGAACCACAAAACTTTAAGTGGGTACAAAGTTCCTCCTAGACTTCTGCAATGCTTTTGGGCCGGAGCAGTTGACAGTCGCTTTTCATAAAACTGGAACTCATATAACCCCATACACTTTTCTTCTAAGACGGGTCCCTGCTTGCTTTGAACATGATAACTTAGTAGACTCTTAATACCTGCTCTTACTATTTGAGCTCCATAGTCTATAAATCTCTCCTTATTTTTGCAAAACAATATGTTTTCTATCCCATTGACATAGGATAGAAGAAATGCAGATAGTAGAAAGGAGACAACAGGGGAGGAAAAGGAGACTAGAACTTTAAATCTAAAAGCCCCATGACAGGGTTACTCATACATTTCCTCCCCAGGCCTGTATTTCATTCAGGCTTGTCACTCCCAAATTCTTGAGAAATCTAGAAATCTTAAAAGTTACCATAACTTCACTCATCTATTGTCTTATTTTAGCTAATATTTATATGCACTGTTAGCTCACAGAATGTATTTTTGGATTAGATAAAACAAAGGAGATGTATTTTAAGAAACCTATATTATGAGCACATTCCAAACATCATCTATTAACCAGATAGAGAAGACGACATCAGAACTAAAGATTTTGAAATAGACCACCTTACATATGTTACGATCCATGACCAAACAATTGAGTTCACCAGGCTAATGCCACCCCCACACCTCTCCATGCCCACCATTCATAAAGTTTCCTTTAAAAGAAGACCCTGAGACCCTGAAAGCACATCTCACTCTGGAGAACACTCACTCTACCTCCCTTTGAGTGTGTATTGCTCGCTTCACTAAGTAAATCTCTGCGTGTCCCTTGCTTTCTGAAGAGCATGCTGGAATGAACCTCACGAACCTGGTCATTCTGAGTTGAGGCCTCCCTCTCTGGGGACTTTCTCAGGCCTCCTCTGGTGGCACCACTACCACAGAGTTATGTGTTAAGATCTTTGGGAATCTTCTCTAAGTCTTTTATTTTTAAATTTCCTTGCTGTTTACTAAGCTATCTATAGTCACTGTCTCATTTATTTTATTTCATGATATTCTTGCTCTTAGGGAGATATTATATCTATCTTACAGATTACCATGCCTCAGCTTACATCCAGTGCCATATCTAAGGTCACAAAGCTGGCTCTTTTACCACTGGAAGACAAGTCTGACTCAAAGTTGGGTGTGTGTGTGTGTGTGTGTGTGCGCGCGCGCGCGCGCGCGCGTGTGTGTGTGTGTGTGTGTGTGTTGTGTTCCCTGATATAAGCAGATATTTTTAACCCATTGCATTAAGTAGCATTCTTTGAACACTGGAACATTAGTCCCCATACTGAAGGATTTTTTAAAAGAACTCTAAAAAACACAAGTTATCATAATTGCCAGGAGATAACAACCACAGTAAAACTGTTTCATGTTATCTTTAAAGGCATTTACATACTCTGTGGCATTTCTGCACCACATCACATTTGAGGGCAACTGCTAACTGTCTTATATATTCACAAAACAGCATTCTTACCTGCTATAAAAATCCATGGTTTTTGACACAAGTTTCTTGTTTTAGCATGCCCATAGCTTTCAACTACCAGCAAATTATACCCTGCTCTGCTTAGTGTCTGATATTTCAGTACACACACACACACATACACACATACACACACACACACACACACACATACACACTTGTAATTTTCTTATCCTCTCCAGTATTTTGTACATTGAAAAAAATTTGATAGTTTATTTGTGAGTGGACTGTGGTATAACAGGAGTGGAAATACTAGTTAAACATTTCTGCAGCATGTCATAGTTCAATTAAAGGTCTTATCAAGAAACAATCTGAAAATTAAGGTAGTTGATGTCTCTCATTAGATAGATACATTATGGTGGAAGCTTTAATATGAAACCTATACAGTTAGAGTATCATGGGAGAAAGAAATGAGTGACTGATTTAGTTACATCTTCTACAACTGAAAAAATGCTATTTCTGGAATTTTTTCTTTAGCTCAACCCTGCAATGGATTTTTGTTTAACAAAGAAGAACTTTTCTTTATAATAATTCTTCCCAAAGTAACCCCATTAACAATATTGCAGGTACTAGAAATTCTTCCATTTTAGAATTAACTTCTACAAGTTAATTCTTAATATGATGTTCAATGTCAAATAAAATGAAAGCCATTAATAGGATTTCATTGAAAACACTTTATAATAACATTTATTGGACATGTTCTGTGGCAGACACTATTTTAAGTTATTTGTATATATTAACTCATTTAATTATTATATCAACCCTGTGAAGTGCGTATACTTATTAGAACCATTTCCAGAGATAGACTGAGGGAGAGATGGATTATTCAATGACAAAGGAGCAGTGCGACCAGAGTGTGACCCCAGGCATTAAGGGTCCAGAGCCTGCATATTTAGGCTTTATTAAAAAAAAACAACTATTTAAGGCCGGGCGTGGTGGCGCACGCTTGTAATCCCAGTACTTTGGGAGGCGGAGACCGGAGGATCCGGGTTCGTGGCCAGCCTCAGCTCTCTCTCTCTCTCTCCCTCTCCCTCTCTCTCTCTCTCTCTCCTTAGTGAGGCCCTCCGCAACTTCGTGAGACCCGGTTTCAAAATAAACTATAAAAAAATAGGGCCGGGGGTGTAGTGCGGAGGTAGAACACCCCTGGATTCAATCCCCGGTACCGCAAAAAAAAAAAAAAAAAGCTATTTATAAAGGGAAAGAGGAAGGGAAAGACAAATGAGAAAGAAATTAAATAAATAAATAAGAATTTGATTTCCAGACAATAGGATTACGTTTCTATTTGTTCTTGTTGCTGATTCCATTCCCTTTTCTTTATGAGGGATTGACTCAGAAAATCCATAGTTTGGAAATGAAAAGTCAATAGACTTTTTTGATGCAGAACCAAGACCCTATCTATGATATTTCAAGGCTTCCTTCAAGATTCAAAGTAAAATTCAATCAACGTATCATCTTTTTCTTTTCCACCATAATACCATGGTAAGGGTCCAGGGTAATTTTTCACAAGTGAATCATAGTGTTTACCTACAGAGGATGATAGCCTACCTATTCAACTTATTTTAAGAGGCTGGGTCCTGACTGAAAAAAACAGAAACCACTGAGATACAGCCCATTTTAAAGTCAAAGAGGACCTACACAATGCCAAATATGTACTCATATAAACCTGTCATTGATTTCAGGAAACACAGTGGTTTAAGCTCATTACTGATACATATTAGCGCTTGATTAGCTAACTTAGATGAGCTTTTACAGTAAAGTTTTAATTCTGTAATTAAATGGCAAATAGCTTTCACATTCATGCCAAGCTACCAAGTCTTATGTGAGCTATTGAATCTCAGCCAGCAGCGTGGGAGGTAACACTTGCTGTAATTTTAATAGCTGTTAAAAGTTCATGTCTAATAGCATTGAAAATAGAAATCAAACTTGAAAAGTCTGTGCAGATACCTGGCTCATGGATGGATTTCTCAAGAATCAGGTAAAGGAAAATATCCATAATTATTCAGTGAATTTACCATGGTAAAAAGGCAAAATTATTCCTTGGAGTCACACATCATCTTTGAGATTTGAGTGATCATGAAAAGCTGTCTATACTGATAAAAATAAAGCAAAATATATTTGGGTGGCTTGCACCTCTTCATTGTGAGTTCTGTTGACAGAATTATAATTCCTTTAACCCCAAATAATATCTGAATCAGTGGACCACAAAGGCCCTCTTTAATATTGTTGTAATTTATGACTTAGATCTATACTTTAAAGCAGTTCCTACTTTTATGAGTAGAAAGAGAACTGAATTACATTTAGGAAATATTTAATTTATGTGACAATCATAATTTTTCCACTGGGACCCTTCCTTCTGTAGCCTATATATTGGGCTGCTTTTAAAATGTCACATTATCTTCATGAAAAGTTGTGGCTGCATTTCCACAGAAGCCATTTTTCATAGTTAAATCTCTTAGTTATTCCACAGTGTTTCTTCTCAAGTGCCCAAAGTAATGAGAACACATTTATATTTTAGGTTCCTTATTAAAAGCTTCATTTTTGTGGACAAATAAGGTTGTGTTTAAGTCCTTGGGTCAGTAGAAATGGTCTCAGTGGGTCTAGAATATTTAATGCAGAAGACTGGTTAACATGAGCTCATGCTTCAAGCTAGAGCAGTTCTCTTAGGAATTGTTGCAAAGTTGAATGGGCATTCTTTTCTTTGAAAGGCTAGTGCTTCTAAAATTATTCACACAACAATTTATAAAATATGCATGTAGGGTTATATCTAACTTGAAAAAAAATTAAAAACTGGGTTCAAATTCTCTATAACACCAGATGGACATGTTAAGTATCATGAGGCTTGTTTTATTTTATTTTTTCGATTAACAAATATTTATTGATCTCTATTACATCCTAGACACTATTTAGCCCTTTTATATCCCAGGAACTATAGAAACAAGATAAAGATCTCTACACTCGAGTTCCAGCAGGATAGAGTGAAATAAGGTTTCAGCATAGGATGTTTGTTGAACATGAGTATGGGAACTGCTGATGCTCAATGTTCACATTTGAGCATGTAGTATGCTTCTTGTAGCCACCTTGTAACGTGACAGTAGATGTTTGCATATATTCACCTGTGGGAGTTCTTATGGCCATCGTGGTGGTGTTGAGCGTGATGCTATTGGTGAGCCAGTGCTTCCCATATACAAGAAAGTGCATAGGAACTCAAAACTTAAGTGAGAGGTGGGAAATAAGGGTGGGGAGTTATATGAATGTATTGTCTTCACAATTTTTGTGGTACTGTGAATTCTTCTTGGGCATTGTTATAGGAAAAATAGTTAAGTGACGACAGCAATAGAATGACTTAACTCTAGTTAATGACTTTAGTCTGGAAAATAAAGGCAACAGAATCTTCACAGGTAGGTTCATAAACATTTCTAAGTCTTTCTTTTACTATATTGCCACCTAAAAGTCATGCTGCTTATTTTATAATAAAATTAGTTTAAAATATCCCAAAGGAAGAAAAAGTCCCAGTGCATAAATATTTATTGTAGAATATCTAATTGCAATTTATCCTTGTTACACATACCAAGAGAATACAATTTAAACACAAGATTAATTCTATTCTATTTAAATAGAATATTACCTTGTCAATAAAATGTACATATGTTGAGATTATATTAGAATTGTAATTTTTCCACTGAATTTTATCAGAAAATACTAATATATTTAAATATCTTAGGTAAAACTTTGAATCCTAACCCTTTGTATTATTTTTTATTTTATTATTTATTTTCATTATTTATTTTTTTATTATTTTGTGTTAAAGATTTAGAGCCAACACACTTTATCTCTTTTAGTTGCAAAGTCTTGTGACTGGTTGATGAAAAGTAGATGATTTAAACAGTTATGAAATAAAGAAACTCTCAAGTTTATAAAAAGTCAGAAATATTTTCCAAATGCCCTCCCAAGAATTATTCAGCAACATATATTTATGGAAGAGTGTCGAGAACTTTTCTAGTCAGGACACAGTGGAATGTCTTTGATTTAAAATTCTCAGTTCTGGAAAAAATTAAGTTTAAGTTCATTAAACTGAGCAAAGTGTGTTAAATACAGATCTGCTCACTACTAAGCATCAATTCAGTCATTGAGCCAAGCTCTTAGAAAGGCCCATCATTATAACATTGAATGTCATCTTATTAGTAGACAGTAACAGCCTGATTGAAATCTTAAGTGGATGGCGAGCATTGAGAAGCCATGTTCAAAACATCTTCCAGCTGACCATTGAAATCTGGAGTAAAAGGAAATATTAATGAAAATGACTACTTTCCTCACTTGAACATTCTTTATGTGTGTTCTCTCCTTTCTATTTCCACTAACATACACTTATTTCAAAACATAATTTTCTTTCTTTGATTGTTTCAATAACTTTCTTAAAATATGGCCTGTTATTACACTCCAACTCCTTTCAAGTAAATGCTATATAAAATGGCTATGGAAACCTTCCCAAAGTCCAATTCTTAAAAAACTTGTTCATTCCTTCCTCAAGATGTTTTGATTTGTAATGATAAGAAAATGAAATCCCCTTATCCTAATGTTCAAGGCCTCCATTAATATGAATAGTTTATTTTTCTATTTTTAATTATAGCTTCTTGCCAGAAAATAATTATGTATACTTATTTATGGCTTACTTACTTTTCATGCTACTAACCCTTCAATTCACTCCTCACACACTTTCTGTTGCTTAAAACGGTCTTCTTCCCATTGCTAAATATTGAAATCTCAGCCATCTTGTGGGCATGCATTTCACTAATGCAATGTGCCCTTTTCTCCTGTCTAGAATTGTTTCCTCTGTTTTTTCCAGAGCATTTTGGTTTCATCTCTGTTATCAAAATTGGCACACTATAATTTTCTATTGTTTAGAAACAGGCCTTTGCATTATAACATAGAGTATGTGTACTGGTTCCATTTTCTTTCTTTTTTTTTTTTTTGCGGTACCGGGGATTGAACGCAGGGGCCTTCTACCTCTGCACTACGCCCCCGGCCCTATTTTTATACTTTATTTTGAAACAGGGTCTCACGAAGTTGCCGAGGGCCTCACTAAGGAGAGAGAAAGAGAGAGAGAGAAAGAGAGAGACAGGGAGAGAGAGAGCAAGAGAGAGAGCTGAGGCTGGCCGCGAACCCGGATCCTCCGGTCTCCGCCTCCCAAAGTACTGGGATTACAAGCATGCGCCATCACGTCTGGCTCCATTTTCTATCATTTCAGTTGCTAAAGAACTGAGTCCATGTGCTGTCCAACTTGTGTTCCCAATTCCTTGAAGTCTGCTTTGCAATGCTAAGAGTAAGAGGACTCCCTTTTACTTTAGGCTCCCTTCATGCCATAAAACCTTTTTCTAGTTAACTACCATCTTGGTGGTTACTGAGCCCTGGACATGATTACAAAGCCATGGGAATAATAATAAACTGAGTCTGAATTCAAACATCAGCTCTGCTTCATACTTTTTATGAGATTTGCAGTAAATTATTTATCTTTTGAGCTTCAATTTCTTTGTCTTTAAAACAGAGCATGAATTTTATAGCTTGTTGAATATATATATGTATATATGTATGTATGTAGGTGTATTTTCAACATTGAAGTCAGTTAAAAGCTAATTATCTTCTTTCAATTTTCTTCCCTCTTCATTATAATGCAGAAAAAAAATCATATTTCATTCTGAGCCCAAATTCTTCTAGGATTTTGAAGTTCATTCTTTTGTAGTTTACTGACATTTTAATGAGCCAACGTATGCTCCCAGCTTCTTTCCTTTCTATCTATATCTATCTATCATTTATCTATACTTTTATTGGTATAATGTAATTACACATCATAATGAGACTCAAAGATACAAACATACATGCACACAACACTTTGTATACTAACCACCATATAACCCCTGCCTGTTCCCCCTTCCTCCCTCCCATACAGATCAGTCAGATCGGTTGTGATACCTTCTTGTATAGACATAACCTTATTTGATAGAACCAGCAATGTATCTCATGAAACAAATATGACATATTGTTTTCAGTGATGTGTTCCATTCTAAGTTTACTCAAGAGTGGGCCCTGACTTTATTGATATCAGTTATGGTATTGCTTTATTCAGACCCCAAACTAAACTCTTTTCCTCTCTTCTCTATGACTGCATGAATAGAGATAATCAAATTGACAACAAAATGATTAGAGAATAGTCAAAATCAGAATTAAATTATTGATGATGAGCCAGAGATATGGAAAATCATTTAATAATTCCACCTTCCCTCTCATAAACTCATCACAGAAGAATGAAAGCATTTTCTTCCTACCCAGGGCTACTGTCCTTACTCCACTTCTCAGTACCTATCATCACCATGGAAATGCCAAATTTTATTGTTCTGAGAGTAAACTTTTGTCCCTAGGGTTACTAAAAAAAATAGTTCTTAGCAGAAAACAAATGGAAAAATAGCAGAATCTGTCAAAACAGTCTCAGAATAGGTCCTTCCTTCCTTCCTTCCTTTTTTTTTTTAGAAAATCTCCCCGTTTTTAGGGTCTTAGGTAGAGAACATTACTTAGGGAGAAGGGAGCTGATATTCAAGTGAAAAAGGGGAAGTTCTCAACCATCTGGAGAAAGGAATTGCCACAGATCTATGTCTTTTTCCTTCAAGAAGTTGAGATAATACTTAGGATAGAGCTATTCTTTGATATCTAAACCCCTCCATTTAGAAGTCTAGAACAAGCTATTGTCTACACTAGCTTGATGAGGATGGGTGCACAGCTGGGGCTCACTGAAGTTAACATTCCTAGAAGCTTATCTTGATCTTACAAGAATAAGTTCAAAAATAAATTTTTCTGAGAATTTGCCTGGGAAGTCAGTGAAAGAAGGCATCATGAATGAGGTAGCAGGTGATGATTTTAAAGGAAGAACTACAAAGAACTCCTGAGACATATAAGAGGCTGTGCCAACACCCAGAGGATTCTATTCCAATAGTTTTAAATAGTTTTTTTAATTTTAAAAATAATATATTTATATATATCCATTTATTGGTGCATTGTAATTATACATTTGATAAGTGTCAGGGTAGCAGAATCATACATGCACACATTGCTCATTTAGCCCTCCCTCAAATTCCACACTATTCCCTCCCCCTTCCCTCCCTTTCGTGCTCTTCATAGTGATTGAGTCTTGTAAGTTTGTGTATATACATCATGTGCTTTAGTGTGTTTCCCTCCACCCCCCTCCCAACTCCCTCAGTTAGGTCATCTTCTTTGTTCATCTTAAGTTTTCTTCTTGTTTGTCTGGAGTCCCTTCTAAGTTCCATTCTATCTAGCTTCCACATATTAGGGAGAACATCCGACTTTTCACTCTTTGTGACTGACTAATCTCACTTAGCATAATGTTCTCTAGTTCTCTCCATTTCCCTGCAAGTGATGTAATTAGTTTTAATTACTACTTTTTCTTGACCAAGGCTTAATGTACTCAGTCACATGATATATGCTACAGACTCAAAGGTAAAAGCAAAGCCAGCCAGGAGCATCATCCCAACAAGAAGAGGAGGCAGAGGACATAGAATCTACGCCTGACCATGAAGGCTTAAAAAGCCGTATTCCTCAACATGTTGGCATATTAAGAGACTCAATGGAGAGGGTTGGGATGCAGAAGAATGTTTTGCAGGCAAGAATAAACACTGCTTCAAAAGTCTGCTTCTACTACAGGTTTATTCCAAGCTTAAACAGTGATAGGAAATTTACTGATTATTTTTAATCACAAGAAATTACATTTTTTTCTTCACATCTGGTGTTTACTCTGAGTTAAATATGTGATCCCAATACACATGAGTGAAACATGTGAATATTTTATTCAAACTAAGTTCCACCAGAAGTTCACATGCCAAACTAATAACCATAGTTTTTGTTTTAATTTTTAAACATTAACTCTTATTTTTAGTGTTATTATGAAATTATACTCAGTGCATTACTAAGAGTACTAAATTAGTACTCTTTTGCATTACTATTACAAAAACAATCTATATAAGTATTGTCTGATAAAATAATGAATATCTTAAAAGAAAAATGAAGATACATAAAATGGGTAAGTGATCTACCAATGAAAAATAAAAATAGATAAAAATATGAAATTTGTACAATTCATTATTAAATAAAGAAATTCAATTTATGAGAATTACTAAATAGTAATACACAATTTTTTAAGTATAAAGAATAACATACAGATCTATTCCAAAGTATGTGGTGTAAACTAGTACAGAATAATTTCTAGAGCGCAATTTGGAAATGTGTTTCAAATCATTGTGGAAGTTCACACACTCTCAACCAGAAAATGTAATGCTTTGAATTTATTTTTTGAAATTAATAAAAATTTATTAAAAGAACACCTATCATAGTATTACTTGTACACAGAAACATAAATACCTGATAGTAGGAGACAGGTATATTAATAGTTAATACTTTTTATGCAAAATTATCTGGTCACTCAAATCTTGTTTAAGAAAAACGCAAAATGTTTGAAAAGTGATGTATTAATGAGGTAATAAAATTATTGCTCTATAATATTTTGTGCACTTAAAAGATAGAAGCACATGCAAAATGTGAAAGGGGTAAGGAGCTGGAAGTGTAAGTACTTATGTTAGCTAGGAAGTGGTAAAAGTGCTCATTCAAGGTAGAACTCTAACACATATTGTAATGCCTAAGGTAAACTCAGACATTAATAAATGATGGATAATTAACAAACTATAAGATAGAAATATATTCATGAAATTACATTTGGTCTCAAATACCAATATGAATATGAATTGTCTTCCCCAAATTGAACTGGATAGCACAGCATTCCAGTTAACTCCACTGTTGGGCACCATGTTTCCCCCACTACCCCACTACTCTCTTGTTCTTTGTGGATAGCATAGGATATTTTATTTGGAGGTATCTTTCCTAATTGTTGTGCTGTTTAAAGTGAGTCTTTCTGATTTTCACCTTTTGTGAATCCTAATCATCTCATAATTTCCAAATATTTTAAATTGTATCACACAATTGACTTTCAAATCTATCTAGTTTTTCTCCACCATCACCCTACTAAATTATTTCAAATATTGGTGCACATGCTATTACATGCTATTCAACTGTGCTAAATGTATGATAAAAGAAATTTAAAGTAAAAAACAAGAAAAGGAACTTAAAAGTGGGGATGAAACTAATATGCTATAAACAATCACAATACAAAGACAATGCCAGAAGAAGACCACAACTTAAAAAGCCTAATATATACAAACGTGTGGAATGACACATTTTGTTTTTAAGAAGGTACAAGTTGAGAGCAATGGTTGGTTAATGGTGCCATTACCTAGATATAATTTGCTTCTTTATTTTGATAGTTTGGTTAATTTTGAATTACCAGTAATTAGTAGAATTAATATCATTTGAATGATTTGTTCATCACTGGACTACTGCACAGGGCTGATGAAATTGTATTCTAAGCAGAAGATAGTCTCTGGCTAGCCTTTATGTCTCCTTTTAGAATATGGATCCTTTTATCAATCACTGGGTTTTACTGATTTCCATGTTATGTTTGCATATTTTTATGCAAAATTATCCAATTATGGATTAGTTTACTGACTGGCTGTATAGTCAAATGTTCTGATGTTTATTTTAACCCTCACCACATCTCCTTGATACGAGTTCTTAGATCCACACATTGCAGATGATTAGGCAAGACATTGCCCATGCCCTTGTCCACCCTAGAATCATGGGGCATTCACACACGTATAGTCCCTGTTTCTTAAAATATTTCATATTTGTTATCTTAAAATTCTTGTCCAGAATTGCACATGGTGAGTCTTCATCTATGATTTGCTGAATGAATGAATGAATGCACAGTGATGAGTCTTCATTTATGATTTGCTGAATGAGTGAATGCACAGAGAAAATAAACCGCTTCTCAGAAATATGAGTTTTGAACATATGTCTGGTTCTGTGTTGCACAACTTTCAAGTGCACTATCCTGGTCTGTCTCCTCCCTGGAGGCATCATGACATAATTAAGTGAATAGTGCTTCTGGGATCATGCAGATTGCCAATCTATGTCTTTCTGGTGGAAAGGGTAGGATAGGGCTTACTGTAAAGAAGGGACAGCATGATCAAGGAAATGCATAACATATTTGAATAGAGTGGGTGGTATTGTGAAAGAGAATGTGTAACATGGCAGGACAGTGTTAGGTAAATTGTTTAACAATATTTGTATGGCCCAAAATTGTATACTAAAAAGTTTGAAGTTATCCTTTGGCCACTTGGGAGTTACAAAAGTTCTTGAAGCATAGAAACTACACAATTATATTAACTTCATTATTTTTGTGGTACCAATGATTGAACCCAGGGTCATTCTACCTACCTCTGAGCTACACTCGCAGCCCTATTTTATTTTTCATTTGGAAATAGAGTCTCACTAAGTTGCTAAGATCCTCGCTATGTTGCTAAGGATGTCTTTGAATCTGCAACCCTCCTGTCTCAGCCTACCAAGTACTGGGATTACAGGAGTGGATAACCACATCTGGCTTAATTTAATTGTTTTTTAAAAAGAATAGTAGAATGACAGATGAATAGTGAAAAAAGGAATAGACATGAGGAACCCATTTAGGAAGATGATTGTAAAATTCCAAGTGAAATATGGTGAAAATTTGAATTACACTTGTGGAAACAGAGAAAAAATTACCTCAAGGATTTCATCACTGAAAGAAAATATGATGTGAGATTTTAAGTAAAGGATTAGGGCCAGTCATGATGGTGCACACCCATAATCCCAGTACCTAGGAGTCTGAGACAGGAAGATCTCAGGTTCAAGGACAGCCTCAGCAACTTAGTAAGACACTGAGCAACTTAGTGAGACCCTGTTTCAAAATAAATATAATAGGCTGGGGGAGTGTAGCTCAGAGTCAAAAA
This sequence comes from Glis glis, assembly GCA_004027185.1. NCBI lineage: Eukaryota > Metazoa > Chordata > Mammalia > Rodentia > Gliridae > Glis > Glis glis. The sequence continues at coordinate 16,407 of PVJS01004002.1, forward strand.
GCCTCTGGATTCAATCCCTAGCGCACACACACACACACACACACACACACACACACAAAGTAAAGTGTCAAGGACTTTCTTAGGTGGCTTGGGTGGGAGGGACTAAGCATATAGTGATATTGTTCACTGTCAATGCGGCCAAAAGATAAAATCCAGGCTGACAGAAGAATATAAGGAATTCTGTTTTGGATGTTGAGCTCCTTGAGCCTAGATGGAGATATCAAAAAGAGAGCTGAAAATCAGTGTCTAGAAAGAGTAAAGTGGTTTAAGATAGAGATTTTTGGAGTCTCCAGTATAAATCATTTAAGAGTCATAGCCCCATAAAACAAAGTAAATATGTTAAGAGTCTATATCTCACACATAGAAGTTCTACATTTCTTAGATATAATGCAAATATGCATTTCCTTTAAAATTTAACTGGTGTTACCTCACAGTTGCATGCTAAACCTGAAATATTGCTTATAATTTGATATTAGAATAATCAATTTATAATTTTCACACATTTACTACAATGTTATAGAAACAAATAATGTGTAAATCAGGATCATGTGTGTGTAAATCAGGATCATGTGTGAGTCAACTTAGCATTATTGTAACAAGATACCTGAGGTAAATAACTTATAAAGAGGAAAGCTTTGTTTAGGCTCATGGTTTTGAAGTTTCCAGTCCAAGATTGAGGGGTGTGGCAGAGAAAACCACTTATACCATGAGCCAGGGAGAAAAGGGAAAGAGGAATAAAGTTCACTGACATGCCTCCACAAAGTCCCACCTCCTAAAGGTTCTACACTTTCCAATAGTGCCATTCTGGGACCAAGTCTTTAATATATTGATCTTTGGAATACACTTATCCAAACCATAGCAGATCATATCCAAATCCTTTGTACAGATGTCTGTAGAAGTGAAACACATTGTAAGTGCTACTACCTTGCTTTCTCTTTGATGGTTCTTCTGTTAGCTGAGCATTCTTTCCCAGGGTAAGTTTGCAGATCTATTTTGACAACATATTGTTAATTGGTGGATCTAAATTGATTTCTGGGCTAATTTCTCAATAGATGTAGTCATCTCATTTCTGTAGGAGTAAGGACCATGGGATTGGATGTAATTACCCAGAGAAAGGATGAGTCCCAAACTTTAGTCTTTTCATCTTTACTTTTAAATTCTTTTCCTACTGCCAACATTTTTGATATTTTTGAAGTGTGACATAAGCATAAGAAGTTGTGAAGTGCTGATTTAAAAATGTGATGTTAGCATATTCATTATAACACATTGGAAATACACAAAATAACAGCATTGCACTAAGAAAGTAGAGAGGAAGAAACAGCATTAAAGAGAATCTCTTTGGCTGGGAGCTATAGGCTATCCACTAAATTTTGACAGTAATCTGTATAATTTATATGGGTTTCTATTTTCCACAAGAAGGAGAGGTCACACAACTAAATGATGGTGCTGGAATTGGATTTCAGCTTCTGCCTCTTTCAGAGTTCATACACATGCTTCCATGCTGAGCGTAAGCACTTGTGTAGACTGAAGGTGCCCTCCCCCCAAAAAAAATATGCTGCTTTGACATATTGATTATTTTGAGCTAAAAGCACTTGAAAAATAGCAGGTGGAAGAAGGGCAGTCTAACCTCTCCTTTTCTTCTGAAGAGCAGGAGATGAGACTCCCATGTGAAAGATGCCCTCCCAGTACCAGCATAAAAACATTCTTCAGAGATGGAGAGTTGAGGCTGAGAAAATTTGCATAAATGAGTCTTATTTAAATAACTCTTCTCTCCCCTTAGGTTTCCCATATATTTTAGTTGGTTTTCCACAGTTGTTAATCTTTATTCAATTTAATATATAAGCACATATGCCTAGTTGCTTCTTTGGGTCTTCATTTTTCTTGTGACAGCTCTCATGTTCATGCAATAATTACCAAATAAAATGTATGTACTTTTCTCCTGCCAATCTGTCTTATGTCAGTCCCAGCCAGAAACCTTAAGGGGACAAAGAAGGAATCTTATCTTCCCTTACAACATAGTGGTGACATATATGGTTAGTTAGTTTGGAATCTATAAAATTGTGTACCAGTATCTTAAAATATAATGATTTATCCAGTTAAGTTGTTATGACTATGATTAATTTCCTTGAATTAGATTTTTGGAATCAAATTACAACTTATTTTGTGCTATGTCAAGCTACCGTAGAGGCACAATGAAGTCTAAAGTTCATATTAATTTAATGTGTTTTGTCTAAATTCATGTTTAAAATGGGAACTGACATCAGAAATAAAAAGAATTACCAATTGTATATATAGCTTGAAAATATAGAAAAATATGTTTCGATTAATATGGTTATCTAAGTAATGTCCTTATTTTCATCAAGGAATAAGTCATTTAATCATAGTACAGTGATTCCTAGGAGCAACTATGTCGTTTATCTCCCACTAATGAATCATTGGCCCAACACCCCTGTATGTGGCTCAATTAGCTTAGGCAACAGTCATTCTCTCTCAGCAACCAAGAAACAAAGGTCAGGTGGAATACATCTGGCTGTGACATGACCTGTGTTGTCCATAGATACTGGGAAACACTAGAAAGAAGCATTTTTCCCATAACAAATACAAATAATAACCAAATAGCAGGTGTGTTTAATATTTATGAGGCCCAGGAGAAATACTTCTATTTGATGACTTATAAAATCTGATGTTTGTCATTTATAAGACTGAAAATGTAACATTCACAGAATGCTTATCTTGGACCCCAGACTTTCCTATCCTATAGGGACTGGGCATGGATTAATTCCTTTGAGATGGATCAAAGTACAGGTCCGCATCCCAGAGAAATGCAAGTAGTGAAAAAATATATTTTCGAAAGGTTTGAGGTAATTATCAGTACATGTTGGAGTTCTGAGTTCCAGATTAATTAAACTCTCTTACCTTACACAAAAATCACTTGTATTTTCCTAGATTTCTTTATTTTAGAAACAATAATTTCAAGAACATTTAAGTATATGGTTTTCTTAGCCACAACTCCAGTGGGGTACAAATGTTGATTAATTAGTTTTCAGGACTGTGATCTATTTCCTAATTTAGCAAGCAACCTATAAAGTAAGTAAATTTGCATATTTTAACAATAAGATATTCAAATTGTATATGAATATCCTGATTAATCAAAGCACAATAGTGTCATAAACTGAATGTGAATTTTTTGTATAAATTTTACTTCAGAATGGAAACAATTATTTTTAACAAGTAAATTTTTTCACTCTAGAGAGACTACTCATAACTACTTAGGGATCTACTAAAGCATTTATTTTCCCAATTTCAGTGGCATGTAAAATATTATTGTGCATTTGTGCCTAATCTTTTGCATAATGAACTTATCTGTGTCCTATTATTTTCAAAACCATTACCACCTATTAAATAATTGGAGTTTATCTATGATGTATTTTAAGGGATTTTGGAAAACAACTATTGCACACACTCAAAAAATATTTATTGAATTCTAGTCTTAAGTATTAAGGAGACCACTGTGCATATAGCAGATGGCATCACTTTGAAAAGCTCATATTATGATAAAAGAGATCAACATGGAAATAATTTCAGCATATTCTAAAATATTCTATAAAAGAGACAAAATATTTTTGAGGTGACAAAGAAACTTATTCCTGGGGAAAAAATCGAAGAGGAAGTGGCATTTGACCTGATTTCTAAAGAATAGCTTAAACTGTAGAGGAGGAATAGACTGCTAAAGATGACAGCATTAACAAAGCCATGGTTTTGTAAAAGGAGAAAGTATATTGAGGCATGAGTTCTTTGATAAAAATCATCATACAAAATATAAAAATGACATATAATTGCTATATATAATTATATATAATTAATATATAATTGGATATGTGAAATTAATGCAAAAAAACACACATACACATATACATACACCACACACTGAAATTAATCATTCGATGATTACAGACCATTTGAGTGCTACATGATTTAACCATATTTCATTGACTCTGTGTAACTGCCATTACTTGTAATTTAATGTTATTCACTGGGCTTTAATCTGATATTTTTTAAGAAATGAAGATGTAAGGTCTATCACTGTATTTGTTTTAGAAATATTATAAATGTGTTCAATACATGATTCCAATTATGAAACTCCATAAGTGAAATTTCACTCCTAATTTAATTCTATAAGCAGCCTTTTTGTTTTCTGCTATGGATGTTTTTGCTTTCTCCTCTCAAAAACCTATATCTACTAATCATGTTTTCATTTTCATTTATATATTAGGAAACTCACAGAAAATTTATAGTCTGCATATGCTTCTGCCTTATGTATATTCTAAATAATTTGTATTCCTTATTTGTGTTTATATTTTTCTATCATTATATTGTATGTGTTCTTTCTGTGAACTGTCAGGATCCTGTGAGGGAAAGGATTGAGTATAGCAGACTAAACAAAGAAAATATTATGGAAACATTATACAGTCCATGAGCTTCTTGTGTTCAATTTTTTCTCCATTTCTAACCTTAACAATCCTTTACAATTCTATCCTACATCTGTGTGATTTAAAGATAACATGCCTTTTTTTCTAACATAAATGCTATCTTTTAAAAGAGTTAAGACTAGCTTTATGATATCTTTATGGTATCTATCTCCCCAGAGATGCTACAGAACAACAGACTAATTTAAGTATAGATCTGTGAATGGTATGTAATTATTTCTGCTTAATATTTTATCTATTTTTATGCTTTTCATGCTGCAAGCTAAATACTGAAGCCTCTACTGCTGTGCATGCAGGCGCTCAACAAAAATACTAGTGTGGTCTCTCATGTCACTTTGCAAGTAAGCTATTGTCTACTCACAGGATACAAAATACAGACTTCTTTCTCTTACAGTCAGAATAATAATTGAGGGAAAATTCACTTTGCAGGTTTGAATTATTCAAAATGGCAAAACATTTGTTCAAAGTCAGCCTGGTTGATAAACAGAACCAACCTATATTGTGGTGTGCATTGTGTTACCCAGATTAGAGAAACGGAGAAGGGAATGAAATTTGAAAAGAAATGTGATGAGCTATCACTTATTATTGTGCCAGATCAAGTAATATCAGCAAAGAGAAGTGCCTGTTAAGAAGAAATATATATATATATATATATATATATATATATTTTTTTTTTTTTTTTTTTTTCTTTCACTTAGCTTCTGAGACCTCTTGTCAGTTTGGGCAATGTGCTCAGCCCACTATGTTCTTAACTCTTGGTACAGCCTTTTTCCAGTGAGATTGCTTGTAAGTTTAATGTCCATGATAAACAGATGTCTTTCACAATGTCACTTTTGGAAAACTGAGATTTTTGTTTTGACAGTTTGCTGCCAATTAATTCTACAAAAACTATGGGAATTAAAAAAGAAATCTTTGATTTTTTCCCAACATTAGAGATCCCCATATGGCAGGAAAATGATTCACAAAATTCATGACTTGCTTATACTGATGTGATCCATTCTTTTGTGAATAACAGCCACATCAATGCTTGTTAAACCTAAAAAGATCAAACATTATCATTACTTGTAACTTAACATTTGTCCTTTGGGAAACCATCATCTGCTTTAGTAAAAGAATGGGCAGCTCCAGGGACCATCTGCTCATTTTCTAGTTTTATGTTAATTTGCTGACATAAAGACTCTGGGGGGAAAACTCGCAATTTGGGGTTTATTTGCCAGGAAATAAACAGACTGTTTCTTTGTTCCTTGTCTTGGGTTGTATTTATCTTCTTAGCAAAATTGTATTCTTCTCACTTTCAGCCTTTGTTTCCTGGGTATCATCTTGATCATACTTTTGCCATTTTCCCATTGTCCTGTTCTTAGTCCTGCTTGGTGAAACCCAAAACCCTGGATCAATCTAACACTTATTGTTATCATCACTACATGCTGGATCCTGAGCCAGGCTAGTGAGAACGCACCAGTACAGAGATTGATATTATACATTCTGTAACCTCATCGTTCCCTAATGACTATTTTGCATTTCTTTTGTTTTGCCAACCCTTTCGAGTTATCAACAACAGAAGTTTATCAAGAAGGACACTTTTTTACTATCACTCACAAAAATGAATAAAACATACTTGTTTCTCTCAAGTGATAAAGGATGAGGCATGCATCATTTAAATAAAGACAGCTCTTCTGCATGTAGTTATGATCCCATAACTTTCTACCCTTGTAGATACCCTACTTTATAAAAAAATTCCCTTAGTCTCTATACAATTAATTTCTCTTTTACCAACTGTTCTTCCCTCTTGATCTCTGAATATGCCTAAATCTCATCTTAATTTGAAAACAAACTCACATTGACTCCAGATCTCTTTCCCAAAGCTTTTCTCTATGGATCTGACATGCTCTGTACTTGCTGTGTATACTTCATATCCCACCCACCACTAAAAACTAAGGTTTCCCATAATCCACTCATAATGTTCTTATAGGAATTCAAACAGTACTCACATTGCTAAAGTTCTCAGGCTTCATAAAGATTGTGATGATTAGTTTGGGGTCAGTTACAAAATCTACACCCCAACAAATTATAATTCCTATGGTAGCATTGATTCTGGCTTTTTATCTACCATATTCACAATGATATTACATGGCACTGAAAATTATTTACAACTATTTTTGAATAAATTATGAATGGATAAATGACACATGCAGAATATATATATATAGAATATATACATTTAAATATATATAGGATATATATATTTATATATATATATTGCTTCAGACCGATATATTGCAATGCTAAACTTAACTTTATTTCATGCAAAAGAATTTCTAATAGCTGCTGGCTCTAAATATGCAATGTATTTAGACACAAGTAACATAAGATGGGCAAAATAAACTTCAAAATAGATATTAGGAAGCATGAAATAAGGAATTAATATGCAATGAAATTAACAAATGTTTAAAAGATTTTGTTCTGAAGCCTGGCGTGGTGGCATACGCTTGTAATCCCAGTACTTGGGAGGCTGAGACTGGAAGATCCGGGTTTGTGGCCAGCCTCAGCTACTTAGTGATGCCATCCACCACTTAGTGAGATCCTGTTTCAAAGTAAAGAGTAAAAAATGGGGCTGGGTGTGTAGCTCGGAGGTAGAATGGCCCTGAGTTCAATCCCCAGGACCAAAAAAAAAAAAAAAAAGATTTTGTTCTGGACTTTGGGTGGATCATATGCCATATATATATGAAAAAAATGGTTCCAAATATATGTTATATACATATAGAAAAGGGTTTCCAAATATATTTTATCAGTTCACAAAATGAGAGGTAGATATTTACATTCCCACCAATATTTGAGTTTATAAAATTTTGAAATTTTAGTCACTGTTGAATACAAAGTAATATCCAGTTCTGATTTTTTACTTCTTACATTTCCTTGATGATTAATACCATTTAACATCTTAACTAGTGATTACTGAACATTGTAGCTCATTTATTTTCTTAAGTATTTTGCATATCTTGTTGAATTAGTTGCCTTTATAAATTTTATTCTTAAATTGACAAATAAAAGTTGTTTTGAATGCTCCAGCTAGTTCACACTGAGCCTCCAGCGATTTGTCATTTAGTTTAAGGTGTTCCTACAGAAGCAGGCTTCATCTATCCGCCTGTGTTCCTGGGCTTCTGTTCCTGGAAAAGCTGTGGTTCTCTGTGTTTATTTTCTGTATGTTTAGCTTTTTCTTGTGAAGAAAGGAGTGAAGACTTCTCAGTTCTTTATATAATGGACCTGAAACTGTAAGTCTGTAAATTATATTTTAAAATTTTATTTTCCAGATGATTTTACTAGTATTCAAAATGTATCTATTTGTTTACGTTGAACTTTTATCGTGTAACTATACGCTAAGCGCTATTTTTCTAGTAGTTGTTTCATATATCTCTTAATATTTTCTATGTACAAAATATAAATAAACAATTTTATTTTTTCTTTTCCATTATTATCATTTTTTCCTATTGGCTTGCTTTATTATACTAGCTTGGATCTCTAGTACAGTGCTGAAAAGAGGGAAAAGAACAAATATCTACTTTATTCCTGATCTTACAGAGGAGCTACTCAATATTTCACTAGTATATGTCATTTGTTAGCTTGAGGAAGTTCAGCTTTCTGAGACTTTGTTGTTGTGGCCTTGTGTAGTGTTTTAATCATCACATTTCTGTGGAATTATTTTTCTGCATCTATGGAGATTATGCCATTTTCTCCTTTATCGAGTTAATGTAATAGGTTGCGATGTTGGGTTACATGTGTATTATTTAATTTAAAAAGAATTTAGGTATGTACTAGGTTGCTATTGTTTCCTAATTTGTGGTAAGAAAGTATATTTTACATGAATGTTTAAAATGTGTTTTTAAGTTTGTCTCATAGTCCAGAATATACTCCATTTGGTGAATGCTCTATTTTTACTTGAAGAAAAAAGATTATTTCACTGTTGTTGGCATAGAATTCTATAAATGCAAACTAAATCTAGTTACATCCTTCCATGTTTAGTGCTGTTTTTTTCTAGTTTTTCAATAATTATTGAGACATAGTGCTAAAATCTCCAACTATGGATTGCAACTATAGATTATAATAGTCATTTTAAAGTTGCGTTCTGCTAAATCCAAAACCTATGTCATCTGTGTGACTGTGTCTACTGATCTTTTTCCCCCTTGACTAAAAGTCCCATTGTCTTCTTCAAATACTTCTTGAACACTGGTCATATGACTCCATTGTATTTCTCTGAAGAGTATTGATTCTTGCTTCAACCAGTAGTGATTTACTGAAGAATCATGTGGCTTCTTTTCAGATACTAATATGAGATTTAGGTGGGGTTTTTTTTGGGGGGTTGAATACATTTCAATTTTTCCTCTTATTTTTAGGTGCATTCTTTAGTCTTTATATGTTATTTTTATTCCTCAACCATGACCATAGTGTGCTTTCAAGTCGATAAAGCCCAATATTTTTACCTAGCTCCCCTAACTTCGTGAAATTTGAACTTCAAACTCTTCCTCCTTAACACTCAGTTTTTAAGTTCACTAGATGCTTCTTCTGAAGGGACATTTGTACTTATATTTTGAACTTCGTTCCTTTGTTTTTTTTCCTTAATCCCTTCCCCAGTTTATAGATGTTCTGATAGCCCCAAATTCTGACCTGAAATTTATAATCCCAGGAAAACTGCCATACTTGAGCCCTGTCCTTTGTGTGCCAATGAGCTAAAGGAAACCATAAACAAAGAACTAAAGAAAATGAGGGGAATGATGTCTCATCAATAATAGTTATTGCTATAGTTAGATATAAAGTAATCCCCAATGAGCTCATTTATTAATGTTTGGAGCTAATATAATTGAGTCATGGGGGTTGTAATCCCAGCAGTGAATATATCCATTGTAATGGATTTATCTGGGTGGTGACCCAGGCCAGTAGGGGTGTGGCTGGAGGTGGGTCCCTGGGGGGAGTGCAACCTTGGGGATTATATAAACGGTTCCTCCTCCCCCTGCTCTCTTTCTTGCTTACAGCCTCCATGATGTGAGCACAGCCCATGTGCTCTCCCTCTCTCTGCTTCCTGCTGCTGTGCCCTGAGATCCACCGTCCCCAGCCTCACATGGACCAAACCTAAAACTGTAAGAAAATAAATCTTCTTTCCTCTAAGTTACGTGGTCAATCTTTTAGATTATAGCTGCAAGACAGCTGACCAGAACAGGTATCAATAAAAAGACAGACATTAGAGATATCAACAAAAAGACAGAAATTATCCAATGCTATAAACAGAGCTCTGCTGTTCTATGTAATGGCAGAGATGATCTGCAGTGGCAGATTACATGAGGCTGGCTGCATTGTACATTTTTTTGATCTGGTTTTATTATGTTAACCTTTTATTAGACTGCCCTTGTAGTAGTAGAGAATTAGGATCACGTTACTGAATAGATGGTAAAGGACAGTTCTTGATAGGAAGAAAAGTGTCCTCTTACCAAAAGGAGGAAGAAGTGTGATGATTTTAAAAGTAAAAAAAAAAAAAGAAAGGAAGCTGCCAAAAAGTAGGCCTTTTTTTCCTCTGTGTATACAATTTAAAAATTCTCCTACCTAACATAGTGGTTCAACCTCTTAGAACTAAGATCTTTCCCCTCCATAGAGAAAGAGAACTCCCTCCCTGTTTCTCTGGGCAATGTGTATTTTTCTTGGTCCACTCCAGTTCAGTGAATTTGCAGTTGTGTGATTGATAGCCAGTTTGCCTGACCCAGGTCCTAATACCAGGGAGTATCTCCCTTATCCCTTGTTCTTCAGTGACTTCAGTGAAGACTCTCTTGTTCCAATTGCATGTTAGCCTGCCATTGTTATCTTTTGTGGTTGTATGAAATTAAGCATTTTGGAAGAAGCTATATTACAATAGAACTCTTTAAATGAGGACCAGGTGGACAACTTTTCCATAAAATAAAATAAAATGACAGACACACACTGGGAATTTTATGTATAAAAGCTATTTCTGGCCTTAAAGAAACAAACCATGACTCCTGACTTTTGTACCTGACCTCACATTCTCATGACTGTGAGGTAGACTTTCTAAGCTATATGTCTGAGCTGGCTGGCTATGTGTAGCTTGAAAAATAACAGAACCCTGACATGGTCAATCCTGTCACTAAGAATATAGTCAGATACCATCTCAGATGGTCGAAAATCTCCCATCTCACCTAACCCCGATATGTAAAGCCCCCCCACCACTCTATTCACTGAATGTATTGATTTATAATTACCTTGATTTTCTTTATAAAAATGTTTTTAAACTTCTTTTTCTTTAGAATACTCCCTCAGGGCAACTTAAAGCTGTGTTTCAGGATCTGGGCTTCTCATATTTGGCTCAGAATAAACAATTTCCTTATTTCCTTCATATCAGGGTCACTGTTTTGCACCAAAAATTGCAAGAACCCAGGCCTGTGTCTTCTAGGGTTTTCTTGGGAAATACTTTCTAAAAACAGAATGTGAGAAATTTTAATTTTTTTTAATTGTAAGACCTAACAACAAACCATAAAGTAGTTTAGTTATGGTCTTTAACTCCCAGCCCCCATCATAAGACTTTCTATTTCAGCAGTACTTCTAAGGGGTCTGCTTATCACTCAGCCCCCAGTGAAACTACTTCAGTTAGTCCTTTCCCTCAGAAACGACAGGAGAAATTCAGGAGACCCAGCTAATTTTATTCTAATCCCACTGGGCATCCTAAAGATATAAATGTCATCTTTGTTAGCGGATGAAGAAAGTGTTTAGACAGAGCCTAGGGCATTTGGCTACACTCTGGCTATTCTTAGATTACAATATTTTCTTCCTGTTGTTGTCTCTAATTGCCTATCCTTTCATGTAATACTAATGGTAAATTGGGAACAGACAGTTAACTTTTCCAACTGCATGGTGTACATAATGATTTGACTCTTGACCATTTGGACTACTGACTCTACGCAGACATTTTTCAAATGAAGCTCTATTTTCTTTCTTTCCATCTTTCACATGAGCAGCTTGAAAAGAAAGCTTGGCTTTTTCTAGTAGGATCTTATTATAAGAAGACATACACAGCAAATGTTATTAATACCCTAACTCTTTTCAACCTAGTTTTCTATTCTAGTCTCAGTAGACAGATGAGTAGTGGCCAAAGACACAACAGGCAACAGTTTGTCCAGAAGCTTTGCATTTCATAGAGTAACAACTTCAAACTTGAGGATGGAGAAATCCTCACAGTTTGCTATTCTTTATTCTTTTTTGACAATTTGGGATCTATTAAATGCATGGATTATGACTTTCATATTTTTCAGGGCTTTATTCTCTTGTAATGACAGAAAGCACTTGTGAAATAACTTGAGCATAAAGAGAAATATATTGGTTTGTTATTTAGCTAGTACCTGTGAACATGATGTTTTTATGTTGCATTAAAAGAATAATATACTATGCTGCAGAAGATAAACAAGTGATGTATAAATGAGCCAAAGGGATTAAAAGATAGACATCGTTAATTGTAGCTAGACAGGAATTAATATGGTACATAGCATGATGGTCAATAATATAGAGCATTTATTTACTCCTACTGAAAAGCTTTCGCTGTAGGACATTGCCCTTACTGAATGGCATTTATATAGAAGTGTAAAGGAATCTTACACGGAAATGAAACAAGGTAATTGATGAAAGAGGGCAGTTATCTGTGTGTATGGGGGGAAGGTGAGTTCGGATGGATGGCAAATTGCTGGGCAATCTCATTGGAGAGTGACAATGAGAGATCAGATTGTCATGGTGAAGACCCAGTGCCAGAAATCAACATGGTCAGTGAAGAATTTCTGACTAAATCCAATCATGGTAATTCACTTTGAGCTCTCCCGTATACTTGCTACTGCATACTAACCTCAGGCAAATCTCAACAGAAGCTTTAGAGATATCATTTCTCTATCATATTGAAGATTACAGAGTTCTTAGGATTTCATTTAGCCCCATGCTTCAATTTGCAGATGATTAAATAGACTAAAAAGGGAAACTGCATAGCTTTCTTTTTTTAGTGATGGTGATCTATTTTGTTAGATTAAACACACACACACACACACACACAGATACCCACAGATTTGCTTGATGGGCAAGGTAAGAAAGAGTAATTCTACACAGGGAATCTTACAGTGGTTCCTAAAAAATTGCCCCTACACCCGTGTACATATAACAATAATTTGTGAACTTTATTCTGTAAATCACCTTGAGTTAAAAGAAAACAAACTTCTCATTCCTAAGAAAGTATAATTTCATCGAGAACAGATCAGTATCACTTAAGAAAAATACATTTTGTGTGTGTGTGTGTGTGTGTGTTACTAGGGATTGAACCCAAGGGCATTCTATCTTCAAGCTCTGCCCCCAGTCCTATTTTATTTTTTAATTTAAAATAAGGTCTCACTGAGTTAATGAGGGCCTTGCTAAATTGTTGAGGCTGAGCCGGGTGTGGTGGCGCATGCTTGTAATCCTAGTACTTGGGAGGCGGAGACCAGAGGATCCGGGTTCGTGGCCAGCCTCAGCTACTTAGTGAGGCCCTCTGCAACTTCATGAGATCCGGTTTCAAAATAAAGTATAAAAAATATGGCCGGGGGTGTAGTTGGAGGTAAAACGCCCCTGGGTTCAATCCCTGGTACCGCAAAAAAAAAAAAATAATTGTTGAGGCTGCTCTGGAACCTGCATTACTCTTGTCTCAGCCTCCCAAGTACCAGGATTATATGTATGTATCACCATGCTTGGCAAAAATTTCTTCTTTCTAAAAAAAGATTTGATAACTAATTTTTAAAGTAATAAGGTTAACAAAATCAAGTTAATCTAACTAGATTAAAATATGTACAGATAGGAAATAAGTGATTATACTTAAATTGGATTGCATTCAAATGTCCTTATCACCAATGCAACTTAGAAGAATATGCAAATCTGAAAATCATACAGAATCAATGAAAAACTTTACCACCATCTTTTAGAGTTCTGCCATAAAGTAAGTAATAAAGTCAGAGGGTGAAGAAATGACTTCACTGCATTTATGGGAAATAAAGAATCCATTGGTACTAAGAATTGCAAAGAAAGATTACTTTAAAGTTTTAACTTTTGCTGAAAAGTGGCTTTATATAAAAGATTCATGACCTTGACTTGATTAATTCAATATGTTTTATTGCCTTATACTTGGTTTAATTTAAGTTAAATTATCTGCTATTAAAAAAAGTTTTACCCTCAGAGCATCTTCTTTATTATCTAGAAGTCAATTTGGCATCAATAAAGTTCCTTTATCTATAGTTCCTTTTTTAAAATCTTTGCTGTTACAATTGTAATATTTATGTAACAAACATCACTGGTTACCACCCATTATTTCAAAATTTGGTTCTTATATGATAAACATAATAATTTGGGTTCGCGGTCAGCCTCAGCTCTCTCTCTCCCTGTCTCTCTCTTTTTCTCTCTCTCTACTTAGTGAGGCCCTCCACAACTTCGTGAGACCCTGTTTCAAAATAAAGTATAAAAAATAGGGCCAGGGGTGTAGCACGGAGGTAGAACACCCCTGGGTTCAATCCACGGTACTGCAAAATAATAATAATAATAATAATTTACAGTAATTCTCAATAGTATTGAAAAATTTCATTATCATCTGGTCAGTACACAATCATTGTATTGATTAGTCTTTCTAATCAATTGAAAGACTAATTGTATTGATTAGTCAATCATTGTATTGATTAGTCTTTCTAATACCCAATATCAGCTTCATAAGTGATATTGAGAATGTAATTAAAATAAAAAATGTATAGTACTGTTTCTTATTGGAAACATACTATGTGAAGGGTGGTGAACTTTGAGAATGTGTCTCAGAATGGAAAAGATTTGCAGTAACTTAAAAAGTAATGTTCAAAGCCGGGCGTGGTGGCGCACGCTTGTAATCCCAGTACTTTGGGAGGCGGAGACCGGAGGATCCGGGTTCGTGGCCAGCCTCAGCTCTCTGTCTCTCTCTCTCTCTCTCTCTCTCTGTCTCTCCCTGTCTCTCTCTTCTCTCTCTCTCTCTCTCTCTCTACTTAGTGAAGCCCTCCACAACTTCGTGAGACATGTTTTCAAAATAAAGTATAAAAAATAGGGCCGGGGGCGTAGCGCAGAGGTAGAATGCCCCTGCGTTCAATCCCCAGTACCGCAAAAAAAAAAAAGTAATGTTCACAATATCAAGTGACATATTATCATTTGAATATAATTTTGGCATAAAGTTACTGCTAAAAGTGATTATTCTGGGCTCAACTTGAGTTAGTTCAGATATTGGCTGATTCTTATTGTCTTTGACCGTAGCAAGTTATTTAATCTTCTGAATGCTTCAGAAATCTCATCTGAAAAATGGGATTATCAGATCTACTAAATTATACAAGGCATTTAGTAAGATGCACCTCAAAAATGATGTGTGTTTGATGTTGCCAAAGGGGAAAACCATTGTACTGAAATACAGAAATGTGTTAATATGAGTAAACCTAAAAATGGTTTATATTTTGTAAAGGTATAATTATGTATTTCTAAATATTGGGGAATATTTTGCATATACTGTCAACAAAATAGGGCATACTAAATTATTAGGTTTAAGAACACAGTGAGATATCTAGTGACATATGTAATATAAGGACAGGAAACTTCAAATATCCTATTATTTTGAGAAAATAAAATTTAATAGACAAGATATTGTCTATGAAACCTGACCAAGTAAAGTTAACAGGCATAAGAGCTACCACCCCACCACTTATGCCTTCCCTGGTATGGGGCACTTCCTTATATAGTGGCATTTTCATGAGAAGTGTCTGCAAATAACAAAAGTCATGGACTTTCTAGAAAATTGGAAAAATCCAATTTAATATAGTGCTTTATTTACTACAGAAATGTCATCTCAAATCTTTTTTTTTCCTCTTTCAAATACTTCCTAAACTCTCCCCACTTAAACACCTTCCCTATGGATTTCTCAAGATTCATGCCTCTCCATCCTGGTATGGAAAATACATTACTAATTGTAAAACAATTATAATGCTGAAACAGAAAGATAAATTGAGTGTTAACGTGTGTTTATTCTTCCTATTTCTCTCCTCATTTCATGCAGCCAACCATACCATGACTTCCTTTTTCAATACTGTTTTATAGCAGGGTTTAAAAGCCTAATAGAGGATAGTCTTGAGAGCTCATTTATTTAATCTTCTGATATTCTGAACAGAAGCAAAACCACCATTTCTAGCATTCAATGCAACAATGATTAGTTTGTTCCCATCCTCTGTACAATGCTTTATAGGGTGTCAAACTCTTCTGAAAATTCACCAGGCACCAAGAATTTTAACCCCTTCCAACTTCCTTCTTTGAGATTTAAGGGGTTTCACATAAACTCAGGTATCAGATCTGTATAATTCACTTACTATTAGATTGAATCATGTGCAATTGATTTTTTGTAGGTAAAAGTGCTGGTAATTGGTAATTTCATATGGTTTAATATAGATAAGTATTCTAGTTCTCTTTCCTCAACTTTAAACAAGAGTGCTACAGTTTGGATTTTCCTCAAAGCCCATGTGTTAAAGGCTTGATTCCCAGGGTGGTGCTGTTGGAGGCTGGTAGAACCTTTAAGAGGTGGAGTCTAGTGGGAGGTAGTTCTATGGGGGGGGGGGACTTTGCAAGGGATTGTGGGACCCTGGCTCCTTCTCTTTTCTATCTTTTGCTTCCTGAACATGATGTCGGTGGTTTTGCTCCACTATGTGGCACCTTGCCATAGGCCTAAAAGCAGTGCAGCCAGCAGATCATGGTCTGGAACCCCCCAAACTGAACCAAAATATACCTTTTCTCTTTAGAAGTTGCTTATACCAGGTATTTAATAGAGTGACAGAAAACTAACACTGAGAACAAATAAATTTCTTACAATAATTAAATGGAACAATGTATATAAACATTTAACATTTGGTATGGCATACAGATTCTCAATTTATGCCTGCTGTTTGATTACTGTTATAGTATACTCAATGTCTATATGAAGAAATAAGATTGATAAAAATATTGTTAGAAGGAATTATAATACAATCTTCACACATCAATCTTAAGGTAGAAATAGATGCTCAATTGGTAAAGGCCCATATCTTCCAATTATGAAAAGGATTGTGGTTTAGGCATCAGGAGATATATATTTTGGACACTAGTATTTATGGAATAAACACTAAATTGAATCCTGTTTATGTTTCTCTCAACTCTACTCCAGGTGTATTTTGACATTAGATTATTCTTCTTTCCCAGTTTATTTTTAAGTTTCCATATTTGTATGTGGTTCATGAATATTATAATATAAAAAATAAGAGCAGTTACATTGGGGGTTGCTTGTCATGCACTATTTGGAACCCAGATGCCAGAGTAACATTTTTAAAGTAAATTTAAGGAAACAGTTTGGAGTGTTGTTCTTTATGATTGTAAACGTGGAGGTCAAATCCATGAACGTCATTTACTTTCTAATCCTGTAAGGACAAGTATACAACCAGATGGCTCTTTGATCAACGGCTTCTCTGAGCCTTCATTCGCTGCTGTCACTTCATGAAACAGTTGCTATTAAATTACATATCCTAAGGTGTTTTATTTTCATATGCTTACACCACACATCTCTGTGTTAAAAATTTAACCTTTGTTTTTAAACATATTCATGTTGTGTTGTTTTTTAGTAAATGCTTTTATTACCTGTTTTATCTATTTTAATTGACTCAAAAAGAGACACATTTTACAAAATAAAATAGTAAAAGAACTTGTTTTAGGGTTTCCAGCAAGGTGTGTATCATATGTGTGTATAGAAAATATGGAGCCCCACCGCAGTGTTATTGCTTAATAGTATGTATGGTGTTGAGGTGTACCTGTGAGGGAGAACCGATAGCTAAAATGAATGTAAGGGTAACTTTACACATAATATAAACAAAATGCATTTTAATTTAATTTTAATTACTATCTCATAATATATTTTATTCATCCACTGCCACATTTCCAGATTCCACGGGAATGAAAAAAACAAAATTGATATATTAAATTGCATGCTTTTTATAAAGGGAAGAAAAATAATATTTATTAGTAGCCTATATGGAACTTTAAATATGTCATTCCATGCCTTCATTATTTGTCAGGTAAATATAAATAATTATTTTACAACTTAGGATACTATTGGGGTTGAGAAGAAAGCTCAGTGGAGCACTGGCCTAACAATGTGAGGCTCTGGGTTCAATACCCAGCCCCACAGCAAATAAACAAACTGACAAAAATGATTATATGACTTTACCAGATTTACACAGCCTTAAATCTATATTTTTTGGACTTCACAGTTTCTGCCGGTATATATCCCTATGCTCATTTATGATGGCGTGTCTTTAATAAATATGTGGATTCCTTAGAAATTAAAGAGGAGTTGATAACTTGCATTAAATTGAACAGGTCAACTCACACTTAAGATAGGTCAATTATTATATGTAATCAAACTCTTTGGAACAATAGTTCTGATAAAAATAGTGCCTTCCTCAATCTGGATCCTGGGGCCTTGTGACCTATGGAAGTATAATGACTGATTAATTCAAGCACAATTCTGTCTAAAAGGGTTGCCATGCCAACTAGTACCCAGAATCAGAATGCTTGAACAACAATATGCCCCAAAACTGAGTGGATTAAGTAACATGATTTATTTACTTTACAGTTTTTTTTTTTTTTTTTTGCGGTACCGGGGGTTGAACCCAGGGGCGTTCTACCTCCGCGCTACACCCCCGGCCCTATTTTTTATACTTTATTTTGAAACCGGGTCTCACAAAGTTGCAGAGGGCCTCACTAAGTAGAGAGAGAGAGAGAGAGAGAGAGAGAGAGAGAGAGAGAGAACTGAGGCTGGCCGCGAACCCAGATCCTCCAGTCTCCACCTCCCAAAGTACTGGGATTACAAGCGTGCGCCACCACGCCCAGTTATTTACTTCACAGTTCTATAATATGCTTTTGAGGCTAAAGTTTACTAAGAGCCTCATTTTTTGGTCTCAGTTGGATCCCCTATGGACTGTGGTAACCTGTAGATTAGGGAGGGGTTGGCTCTGCTGTTCGGGGTCTCAGCTGGGACAACTGGGCTGATGTGGCTCTGGTTTATGAGCCCCCTCCTCCTCCAATAGGATGGTGTGGACGTATTCACACATTGGCTGCAAGGTTCCCAGAGAGTAAGCAGGAGTGTGCAGCAGTTCCTGAGACCTTCAAACTCACACCCTGTCACTTCTATTCCATTTTCTGAGCCAAGGCCAGCCACAAGGCCATTCAGATTTGAGGGATAGGCAAACAGACTTTATCTCTTGATGACAGTTGCTTTAGAAACCTCATTGCAAGAAGTTTGGATAAAGGTAGATATAAACAACAGTGTCTTTTTTTGTAATTAAGAAGCATGTAAGTAAAAACCAGGTTCTGGCAAAGAAAGATTGTAGTAATATAATACCAAATATGTATCATGCTGGTAAGTTTAGTAACTGTAGGCCCTAGATATAGTATTGATGATAGCAGAAACTGTGACCAGATAAAATTAGGCTATGGGGGATTCAAAATGATCTGCTCCAAATAATGGATTAAGACTTGGGATCAAAATAATCCAAAATATCTGTGATTCCTATTCCAGCAATTTGTAAGTGCATTGATCTCGCTAGCACTTATCCACATATAAAACTTATTTTGTAGAACTATTGCTTATCTTTTGGTTAATATTCTAAGCAACCCCCTAAATGCAATGATCAATACTTTTTAATTGTATGACTGATGCAAAGTGAATGATATAAATGACATTTTACTACTAATTTGAATCAGAGAGATATAAAGAAGCCTCAACAATTCCAAATTTATGCTCAAGAAATTTAAACACAGCATATCCAGTCAACAGCAATATGCACATCATATGTTCCTGAGAAAAAGCAATCTCCTAGTTATTTCATCCATTCTTTGTGTAATATATGACCATGATAATGAAAGACTGGGAGGCGCTTTTCTCAGGAGACGCACATAGCACTAAAATCTTATTAGAAGAATTCCTGGCACTGTTTGAGTGGTCACAGTGAAGTATGAAATGGAGTTATTTCAGATGAAAACAATCATATTTGATGAAAAGTTTGGGCAACAGCCCCTATGAGATAAAGCAAGTGGAACTGTGCTCTTTTGACCTAAAAGAAGAAAGAATGATTTGGGATTTACTATGAGACTTGAGTGTATGAACAGCCCTGCACAATGGATGAGGAGCAAGTCTCTTTTTCCTAGACACAGAGGAAAGGGCTCTAATTAGATTATAAATCAGAGAGACAAGTCTATCCTCCAACAGTTATAAGATCCTGGAAAGAATTATTTTAAGGGTAAGAGTAGAATCAACTTCTGGTTAAGAAGAGTCAATTTTAATGGTATTTTGAATAGCTCAGGCTGAGAGATGACTTAGCTGACCTCTCTGTGAACACTTTAGCCCCATGACTTGGTAACGGCAGCCTTCAGTGCCATATTTCAAAGACAAATATAAAATGGATCCGATGTTTCTGGATGGAAATGGGAGCCACATAGCAGGCTCCCAATCAATCTCTCCCAATTAATAACTACATTGTTTTATATATTTGAAAAGAGTACTTTAAGAACTGTCATTTCTATATGAATAAAATAAATAAGAAAATCTGTTGAGAATTCATATAGAAATGGGAGGGAGAATGAACAATCACAATTTAGAAGTGTCTGCTTGAAACTGAGAATGAGTCTGAAATTACCCTATATTTATATATCTAATAACAGGATTGTGGGTTTTTTTGTGAGGCTATATGAAGGGAACATAATGTTATGTCAATATATGAAGCTATCACTACCAATCTCGCTAACATTATAGGGAGAGAGGAGGAGAGAACATGGCAGGATGTCGAGGGAGATACACCAAGAGATGTGTAATGTATGAATGTATCACTTTGAATCTCACTATTACAATGCACCAATAGAAGTATAAAAATAGAATAATCACTGCTTTAGAACTTTGCAGAGATATAAGGTCTTTTAAAATACTTCAAGAACAATTGCATTTTTTTAACCAGTGAGAAAAATGACTCTGGAATAGGTAGATTAAGTTTTGAGCAAATAATATGCAGGAGGTATTTTAGCCAAAACTTTTGTTTTCTTTCCCCCTTACTTCTTTTTTGAAGTATAATTAATAAACAAAATTATATCTATTTAGGATGCAAAACAACAATGTTTTGCTATATATACACATTATAAAATAATTGCTGCAATCAAGATAATTAACATATCAACCACCTCACAATGTTACAATGTTACAATTTCCTTTCTTTCATTCTCTCTTTCTTTATTCCTTTCTGGTTAGGGTTATACATATATACAAATAACTTTATGACTCAGAGGAAATCTGATAAGGTGATATAATAAGTCTTGAAATCAACATTTTAAAATGAACATAGAAATAATTGGCTCAGGCAAGAGTCATAAATAAATGCTAAAATTATCAGGAAAAAGACAGTAGAAGAAAGGATAACCAAGACTCATAGAATCATCTCCCAAAGTGGTTGTTAACCACAGGGAAAAAACAATTCCTTTACCATGTAGAAAGCTGGTGGACACTTCCTTAACACGGTGATCAAATTTGAATGAAATGTAGTATGGCCTGTAGTTTGACATATGGAAGGGAAAGGAGTACCCAGAAAGAAAAAAGTGTTGATCCAATCTAATAATCAGCAAGCAATGAAACAAACCCAAATTGAGAAAATTCTGCAGGTCAACTGACCTATATATATAAAATATTTCAGCAGTACAAAACACTAAGAGAGCTGGGGAACTGTTTCGATTTTTTTCCTTCTTTGATTTGTTAAAGAATACTAAAGAGACATGACAACTAAATGCAGTGCATAATACTTAATTAGATCCTGCAGGATCAAAACAACCAAAAGTAATAAAGGGTATTATTGGAATAATAAGAATTTCATATAGACTATAATTTATCTATCAATATTGTATTGGTGTTAAATTACCTCAGTGTATTTGTGTGTCTGAAGTATTTAGATTTAAAAGACCACATTGTCTGCAAAATTTCATATACACAGAACATGCACATACATATGTGTACATATACATGTGCAAATAGAGATAATAGGTGTGTGTGTGTGTGTGTGTGAGAGAGAGAGAGAGAAAGAGAGAGAGAGAGAGAGAAAGAGAGAGAGGAGAGTGAGAAAAAAGAAAGAGAAAGAAGAAGAAAAAGGGGAGATGTTAGATTAAGTAAATGTGATGAGGGCCAGGGGTGTAGTTTAGTGGTAAAACACTTAACCTAGCATGTGTAAGACCCTAGGTTTTATCCCTAGCACAACAAAAGGAAAAAATTAGACGTGGAAAGTAATAATAAAAGGTGCATCTGGGTATATCTAGGTGTCATGTGTAGTACTTTGATTTTTTTCTATAGATTTGAAATTCTTAAAGCAAAAAGTTGGGGAAGAATTTCTCCATTATCAAATATTAAATTAATTTGCTTATTTATTAAAGTTACAAATGTAAATTCAATTTCCAGAAAGTAAAACTTATCATCTTGAAATATTATAATCATTATAAAATATAAGGTGCAATAACACGGCATAGAAGATTGTTTTTAATCAAAGCAGCACATAGGCTATAATCCTACTACAGAAATATTTGTATGTCTGTGTGCATGTATGCTGGATACATGTCACAGTAACAGTGATAGTTATTACTGGGCAATTGAAAGCTGAAATATCAATATTATAAATTTAGCCAGGCGTGGTGGCACATGCCTGTGATCCTAGTACTTGGGAGGCTGAGATGGGAGGACTGTTGATTCAAGGACAGCCTCAGCAATGTAGCGAGACTCTCAGCAACCTAGAGAGACCCTGTTTCAAAACAAAAAATAAAAAAGTGCTGGGGGTATAGCTCAGAGTTAGAATACTTCTGTGTTTAATTCCCAGTACAAAAAATTTATAAATTTAATGATGTTTTTTCTATGTTTTCCACACATTCAACTGTGAACAAATTTATTATTCTGAAAATGAAAAAACAACAGAACTATGATTTCTGAATATTCAGCTTAAAAGTGCATGTGTACTTACATCAGTTTCTCCAAAAGTTAGTTATAAGACTTTTCCCATTTATTATATTAATATAATCTACTAAGTAATGTATCACATTATTTGCCCTTGAAAAGATTTATTCAGAGCTTTCCAGTTTCTCCCTTTAAAGTCAGGCAGCTGTGAGTGCTGTCTGCCCTTTCAGCATTCACATTTCTCATCCTGGAATAACTTCAGATGTGTTTACACATTTCCCTTAAAGGCTTCCACAAAATAGAGTAGAAAATGCTACTTAACTGAATGCATACAATTACAAATACCAGCAACAGTGGCAAATAGAGTGTTCATGAGGACTGTCTTTAGGATCAGATGAACTTGTTTGAATTCCTTATCAACCAGTAACTTTTGTACCTTGCCAGTTACATAGCTTCTCAGCTACCCTGTCTTATCAACAGTGTTATTCCCCACTAAAAGAATTAAATGAGAAATTTGATAAAGCAACGACATAGTGTATATATATAATTGTTGTCAACCTTTTTTTATTTTCTTTCCTGAAACACGTACATCATCAATAGAGAAGAGCTAATGTTCTACCCATTCTAAAACCCTGTAGTAGTATTAGAAAAAGGCTAAGATTCGTCATTCCTTCTCTTGAGGATTTTAAACTCATGTTGAACAAATTATTGGCTTAGTAATTTAAATACTCATCATTGAAATTTAGGTGAAAAGAGAAAATCACTAGAGAGTAAGAATCATGTTTCATTAGAGTGAAACCCTTCATTTGTGGGGAATTATGTTGTGGGGCACCCTAACTTATGAGAACCTTTCTCTTCTTAACATTTAAAATATATAAAATATTCAAATAATTGGGTAAGATTTTGGAAAGCATCTCTTTAGAACTGTAAAACAAAACAATTAATATAATGAGTTTCCCTAGAAAATTTGTCTTATGTATCAAACTGTTTAAGCCTAGTATCTTTAGATTGGTTTTTCAGTGATTTATTTTATTTCTTTTGGTGTAGAATTTTGGTAAATTGTGTTTTTTATAATTTTTCTATTTTCTCATATCTTAACCCAGAAAAGAACAATTCCACCAACAGTGTATAAAAGTTCTTATTTCCCACATCCTTGCCAGCATTTATCATTGTTTGTGTTCTTGATGATTGCCATTCTAACTGGAGTGAGATGAAATCTGTATAGTTTTGACTTGCATTCTCCTGATTGCTGATATTGAACAATTTTTTCATATGTTTGTGGCCCCTTTGTAATATGTTATTTTGAGAATAGTCTTTTCAGTTCAATTGCCTATTTTTAAATTGGGTTATTTACTTATTTATTTATTTATTATTGGTGCATTGTAATCATACATCTTGATGGGTTTCAGGGTAATAGAAGTATACATGCACACATTGGTCAATTAGCCCTCCCCCAATTCCCACCCCCATTCCCTCCCCCTTCCCTCCTTCTCCTGCTCAGCATAGTAGTTGACTTTGATATATTTGTGTATGTTCATGCTGAGCATTAGGGTGTTTCCCTCTTCCCTCTTCCCTCCTCCCATCTCCCTCAATTAGGTCACCTTCTTTACTCATCTGAGGTTTTCTCTGTCTTTGTCTGGAGTCCCTCCTATGCCCTATTCTCCATAGCTTCCGCATATTAGGGAGAGCAACCGACTTTTCACTTTTTTGTGACTGACTAACCTCAGTAAACATAATATTCTCTAATTCCATCCATTTACCTGCAAATGACATAATTTTGTTCTTCTTGATGGTTACATAAAATTCCATTGTGTACATATCCCATAGTTTTGTAATGCGTTCATCTGTTGATGGACATCTTGGCTGGTTCCATAGTTTGGCAATTGTGAATTGTGCAGCTGTAACATAGATATGCATGCTTTAGTCTGGTAATTTTGTTTCCATTCTTTAAACTATACTACAGAACCATAGTAATAAAAACAGCATGGTACTGGCACAAAAGCAAACGCATAAACCAATGGAACAGAATAGAAGACTCAGAAACAAATCCACATACTTATAGCCAAGATAGCCTCTTCAACAAACGCAGAAAAATGGAAATAAACCCCACTTTCTCACCCTGCACAAGAGTAAATTCAAGATGGATCAAAGACCTGGAAATTAGACCAGAGACCTTGCAGCTACTTTAAGAGGGCATAGGTCCAACTCTTCAACACATAGGCACAGGCAAAAACTTCTTCAGCAAGACCCCAAAGGCATGGGATGTTTAAAAGAGGATCAATACGTCAATACGTGGGATTGCATTAAACTGAAGAGCTTCTGCACAGCAAAGGAAACTATCAAGAACCTCAACAGAGAGCTGATAGAATGGGAGATTTTTGCCAGCTACTCCTCTGACAAAGAAGTAATATCTAGAATATACAGAGAACTCAAGAAACTCACCACTAAAAACATAAACAACCCAATAAAAAAATGGGCAAGTGAACTAAATAGGCACTTCACAAAAGAAGAAATACAAATGGCCAATAAATGTATGAAAAAATGTTCAACATCATTAGCAATCAGAGAGATGCAAATCAAAACTACCCTGAGATTTCACCTAACCCCCATTAGAATGCCAATAATTAAAAACACAAACAATAACAAATGCTGGCGAGGATGAGAAGTAGGAACTCTAATACACTGTTGGTGGGATTGCAAATTAGTGTAACCACTTTGGAATACAGTGTGGAGATCCTCAGATGATTGGGAATGAACCTTCCTTATGACCCAGCAATACCACTTCTAGGTATCTTTCCAAAAGAATGGGTTATTTGTTTTTTGATGTTAACTTTTTTGGGTTCTTTGTGCATTCTAGGTATCAGTCCTCTTTTAGAGGGAATAACTGGCAAAGATTTTCTTCATACTCTTGTTTCCTTTACTGCACAAAACATTTTAATTTGATGCCATCTCATTTATTGATACTTGGTTTTATTTCCTGAGCTTTGGGGGTCTTATTGAGGAAGTCTCTATCAGTGCCTATACATTGGAGAGTTGGTCCTTTGTTTTCTTCTAGTAATTGCAAAGTTTCTTGTCTAATTTTTAGGTCTTTGATTCATCTTGAGTCGACTTTGCTGCAGGGTAAGAGATAGGAATCTAATGTAAATGTTATGTAAATAGTTGTTATTCTGTATTATTCAGGGAATAATGACAAGAACAAATTTATGCACAAGATCAACACAGATATAATTTTAATTTTAAACTATTTTTGGTCAAAGGTTGGTTGAATCTATGGGTGTGAAACCCACACATGTGCAAGGTATTCCACTGTGACAAATTTGGATTCTAAATTTCCATAGAGATGCTCGGTAAGAAATTAAAATTATTTTTAAAATAACCATTTTTAGTTTAAAATAATTCTACATGTACAGAGAAATTGCAAAAAGGAGTGAATATTTACTGTATATCCTTTACTTGGTTTCCCCTAATTTTAATATCTAAAATAAACATGGTATGGGTCACAGATAAGAAATCAACACTTAACACATTTCTACTAACTAATTTATTCAGATTTCACAAGTTTTACCACTAATGTGAAGAAAAACATACTTTTTTTCTTTTAACCATTATCTTTAAAGATGGAAAGTAGTATCTGTTAAATCTATAATCTGGAATTCTATGAGTAAACATGAATTCTTTTGAAGGTTTTATCCCTGAACTTTTACTACAAGCCTTAGGCTTCTTTTTAGCACATTCTGGATTCCAAATATCCCCTTCCTTCTTTGTGGATATAGTATAACACAGCTTTGAGCAAACGTTCTGAAGTATATATTTTTCTTCTCTCTTAGTTTGCTTAAAAATTGATGGTGAGGTGTGTTCATGACCATCAGCCTCCTTATTAGAGTTGCTGGTTGCCAAGAGATTAATAAAATTGTCAGTGTGCTTATCTTTAGACAAAGGTAAATAGACACAAAATTTGCATATTTTTCTCTGTCTCTGAATCAGTAATTGGATATTCTCCTGAAAGAATGTTGTCAATAATGGTAAAATACCACAGATAATGACTGACTCCTAGCAGTGATTCATTCAGGGCTGGTACTTACATCAAAGTTATGGATAGTTAAGTGAGCTAGCTGGTACACACATAGAAGCCCATAATATTCTTTGATATAAATGATATTATTAGCTTTTCACAGCAACACTCACAGTATTATTATTGTTGTTGTTGTTGTTGTTGTTACTGAAGAGAGAACTCAGAAAAATTAAGTGACTTGTCTAAGATATACTGGTGATAAGACATCAGATCTTTTCTATCTTCAAAGCCCCTGCACTTTCCACTATATTCTGCTGCCTGCGTAGGTAAACGCCTGTGTACCACCTGGCCTGATGTTTTCCTGTTTTGGGAAGTAAAATAGTGACCTCAGTTTTATAATGTTTCTGCTAATCAGGGTCTGCTCAGTGGGTCAGAGTTTAGTTGCTTTGGTTTTAATGAAGAGTCACAGGTTTTCTTTAAAGTGAGTTATTACAAAATTAACCAGCTTGAAGCAGATTTCATCCCTTGTACTCTTCTACCTATGAATTTTAGCTTTACCAGGCTTCGACTATTAGATCTCACCTCGCCTTTTTTTTTTTAACAAGAGATTTCCTCTGAGGCCCCCAGACCCTGGGCTGGCCTGCATTAACTGTTCAGACCTCTTGTGCAGTTGACTTAGGGTTACAAGTCTTCCTGTCCTTGTTTATAAAAGCAGAAATTCCTCTCTGCCTGTGGTCTCTGGGTCTTGCCAATTAAGTGAATTCTCCTTTCGCATATCTCCACCCCTACCCCTGTACATGCCATATGTCAACTATTAAAAACAACTGTTCTTTTGCTTATTGTTTCAGAATGCTTCCCCTTTGTCCATTTGATGTGCTGTTCTTTATTTGTGTCTTTCCTGACTGTTCTATCCTCTTGGCTAAGGATCTTAGCTCCCCACACATCTCTTAAGACTTCTGTCTTTGATAAACATTTTTGGATGTTATCTTTGTGCTTTCACCCCTAGCATTATTTTTTTTTCTTTTATGGATACAATCTGGTACATGTGCTGGAGGCTACAGTTTTCTCCCTTAGCCCCACTATACCAGCACGACCAGAGTCATCCCAATCTAAGTAGGCTGCAGGGGTGAGATATTAAATATCTTATCCCCAAAGTTCACACTTAGATGTTTTCCACAATGCTATTTACTAAATACACTTTATTAAAAATAAATATGATGAAACATCCAATAAAACTTGTTATTTTCAGTCAAAGAGTATGGACATGTTAAACCTTTTGCTACATATTGTTTCCCAGGGGGTACGAACAACCTTCACTGCTTCCAGTAGTGTGAGAGTGAATTCATTTTACCGCACCCAGACAGGCAATGTAAATTAATTTTTAAACATTTCTTTATGCCAACTGTGTTTCCCTCATGGCTCAAAAACAGTTCTGTGTGCTGAACCAGCGAGGAAGAGATCACAGAAGGCCGCCCAACGTCAGCTCTCCCTCTTGCTCCCGTGGGCCGACAGATCTCCTGGAGGTCTCAGTGTTAGAATCTGCCTTTCTGGCAACGCTTTCCCATGGTTACATTCACTTCGCTGCCTGTCTGGTTTCGTATTCTGGACTTTGCTATCTGTGTTTCCTTAGATAACCCTTTGCTACTCTGCAAAACTCTTCCGATAAATTCCGATACTTATGTCGGCTTGCAGGGTAGGCATGGCAGCCGGGACTCAAGCTTCTCTTTTGAAGCAGACTAAGTCACTTTTTGCCCTCACTTCCTTTTCTCACCCTGCTCTGTGCCTAGAGAAACTGATTGCTCGCACTGATTTATTCAACACCTTTCCCTTCTCACTGTCAGTTACATGTGGGCAAGATACTGAAAGACTATCAGAAGAAGGAAGGAAAGGAAAGAGGAAGTGTTTATTGTCCCGGGTCCCTCATTGCCAGCCAAGCATAGGTTGCAGCACCTCTCTATGAAAGTACCTAACTCTTCTTAGCTTATCCTGACCTTACAAGTTTGCATTTTGAGCTTCAATAACTATTCTCCCTTGAACTTCAGTCCTAGAAATGTTAATCACTTCCCACAGTCACTAGTCTCAAGGTACAATATTACCTTTTGTCACTTTTCCTCCACTCTGTTTACATCTTGTGATTCAATGGCTTATTAATCTCTTCTCAGATTATCCATCAGAATATGCCATATTTTTTACCCAGTATTGGGACATATAGAGGCATTTTAAGTAAAGGCAGAAGGATTATTTCATTGGGCATATCAATTACCTAGGACATTTCATTTCATAATTTTTTTTCTTTTTGTTTCTCTCTCTCTCTCTCTCTCTCTCTCTCTCTCTCCCTCTCTCTCTCTTTGTTTGGGGGGCTGTACTGGAGATTAAACTCAGAGGCATTATTCCTCCAAGCTACACCCCTAGCCCTTTTAATTTTGAAACAGGGTTTCACTAAGTTTCTGAGGGTGGCCTCAAACCTATGCTCCTCCTGTTTCAGCCTCCCAAGTACTGGGATTACAGATATTCACCATGACACCCAGCTTATAATATGGTTCTTGGGCTCAATCTAATCTTATTCTTCATGACTGACCTTTGTTCGTTAGTGTATCTGACAAGACCATGATTATTAGCTCCGTCTTACATTCATTTTTTCCCATTTCTTATGCCATGGAAACATTCAAGCTGTTTTGTAGATACTGGCAAACTTATTCTAAAATTTATATCGAAAGGAAAAAAAAAGACTCAGAATGGCCAATCAAATATCGAAGAAGAATAAGAAAGTTGGGTGACTCCGGTTACCAAATTTAAAGATGTTTTGAGAGCCCAGGCTAAACTGGGAGTCTGGTATCAGAGCAGCTAGCAATCCTGCATTAACAGAAGTGAAGAGGAGCTGGATGTGGTGCTTAGAGTGTCTTTCCTGGGATACTTCTTTTACCTGGCAGGATGACTTTTGCCTTGTTGTCCAACCAACCTATGACCAGGGTTCTCATCACATGGCAAAGCATTTCTCCTTGCAGACAGCCTTGTGGCTCTTGTCTGACCTCTGTCCAGTTCATATCTGCCTGACCATCACTCTAGCACTGGGAGCCTGACCTTGTGTTTTCTCTGTCATCCTAAGGAAATCCTTGCTGGGCTAGCCTCTGATTATTCAGATGGAAGGCACAAATTCAATGCCCCAGCATAATAGGAAACAAATTCAAAGATCTTTGCTTACAGATCCTGTGCAGGGAGGGCACAATGAATGGGATGGCAGACCCCCTCTCTGCATCTCTGGAGGCAGGGATGAGGAGTCATACAGTGTGTCAACCAGCAGTACATATGAGAGAATAGGGTGAGGGTCCCTTTACCTTCCAGGGTGAATGTCTGACCGGTCCTTTTAAAGGAAGCTGAAGGTAAGTGTGGAGTCTAACCTGTTAATTGGGAAAATTGTCACTAAATTCTTCTCTGGACACCTGCTTGGGTTATTTTATATTCTACTTCTATTTCTATTGCCCAGGCAGCAACCTTTATTGTGCTGGGTTTTTTTATACAGCACATGCTATAAAGCTACAGTAGTCTAGAGAACATAATATTGGCATAAGAACAGAAATATTTACCAATGGAACAGAATAGAAAGCCCAGACATAGATCGCTGAAAATATAGTTGACTCATCTTTGAAAAAAGGAGCAAAGTCAACTCACTGAAGACAAGAGACGTTTTTCACCAAATAGTGCTGGAACAACTGAATGACCATCTGCAAATAAATAAATGACAGAGATACAGACCTTCTCTCTTTTACCAAAATCAACTCATAATGAAACACAGACCAAAACATAAAATACAAAACTACAAAACTTTTAAGTATCACATTTTTGCTTCGATAAATATTTTAGCACAATTTTATATTCAGAAACAATATTTGTTATGGAGATGAAAACTTATAAGTATAATAATATGGTATATATTTGGGCTTTCTCACTTGTAATAGGGACATTACTCTTAATTTTAAAATTATAATTGGAAATGTGTATGGAATTAGGTGATGAGTAGTGATTATCTCTAGGTAGCTGAATTGTAAGGAAAAATCATGCATTAAAATGTATGCCTAATCTCATAAAATGAGCATGAATTGTTAGAAAAACCAGTAAATAACACACAGAAGAATTATTCAAAGGAAGAGGAAAAAAGCGATTATCAAAATCAACCTTTCCCTGAGAATTATTTTGTGTCTAGTAATACACAGTAGTTATTCCGATTAGTTTTGTTTCCTTCCTACCTTCAGTCAATCCAGCTCTCTATTGCTACATCCCAATATCTCTAGGGACAGCCTTCCATTTCACAGAAATTCCAACTATGTGGTAGCTCTGATAATTTCTGTAGAAACATATTTTCCCTGAAAGGTGAATACACAGTTTTCTACCATTTTCTCTAGGCATTCTAAATCATGTTGATCTTTCCTTCCCTTCCTTAAACCAAGCACTCACACTGGTGTGTGTAAGGATGTACATGTATGCACACACACATATCTACTTTCTGTTATATGCTCCTCAAACAGTACCAATAAAGAATAATGGTTCTTGTTAATAAGTCTGGTAAGGTTCCATGGGAGGATATCCATGTGAGAGAAGAGAAGACAGGTATTCCATCCAACAACTGAATGGCTGGCAGCAGCCTGGTGAAAGGCTGGAAACCTAAAATCCACAAGTCAGGGTCTGGCAACCCCAAGTGTAGCAACTGCCAGGAGCAATTCATCTTTGAGAAAAACATTTTACTCATAACAAATTCAAGTCTCAGTTACTGGATAAGTCAGTACTGCTGATTTATCCAGTTCTTTATTTTCCTGACAGATACTATGTTTCGTTGTTTTTCTGGGTTATATGACAAGATCTTATTTCTAAGTCATACCTTTAAAAATTAAGGCTGCTCGATTCCAAATAAATCTTTAGTAGTCACATTATTTTAGATGCACATTTAATATTCTGAAATGTTGAAAACCTGATCGGTTCCCCATGGCGAATTCAGTAAATACCAGTTCATCTAATTTAAAATGGATCTGGCTCAGCGTGGTGGCGCATGCCTGTAATTACAGTGCTTGGGAGGCTGAGAAAGGAGGATCGAGGCCAGCTTCCTCGAGACCCTCAGCAACTTAGTGAAACCCTGATTAAAAAAAAAAAAAGCTGGGCGTGGTGGCACAAGCTTGTAATCCCAGTACTTGGGAGGCTGAGACCAGAGGATCCGGGTTCGTGGCCAGCCTCAGCTACTTAGTGAGGCCCTCTGCAACTTCGTGAGACCCGGTTTCAAAAAAAAGTATAAAAAAATAGGGCCAGGGGTGTAGCTCGGAGGTAAAACGCCCCTGGGTTCAATCCCCGGTACCGCAAAAAAAAAAAAAAGAAAAATGGATCCACTATATGATCCAGCCATACCCTTCCTGGGTATCTTTTCAAAGGTACTGAAATCAGAATAATATAGTAATATATGCATATCCATGTTTGTAGCAGCACATGTCACAATAGCCAAATTATGGGACCAACCTAAGTGTCCATCAACAGATGAATGGATTATAACATTGTGGGATATACATACAATGGAATTCTACTCAGCAATAAAGAACAAAACTACGTCATTTGCAGGAAAATGGATGAACCTGGAGAATATTATGTTAAGTGACCTTAGCCTGTCACAGAAAGTGAAGGATCATATATTTTCTCTCATATGAAGACACTAGGGAATAATCTAGATAATAGAGGGACTTCAGATAATGGAGGAGAAACTCCAGAGGAGCCAGGGAGGTGGTCTAGGGGAAGGGTATGTAGGAGAGGGAGAATCAATGAAGGAATCACTTCCATTGTCATTATGTACATATGTGAGAATACCAATGTCAATCTCAATATCCCGTATGGGGAAGAGCGGAGTGGGAGGGAGCTGGGGGAACGCTCACTAAGTGCTGTGTGCATGTTTGTCACTATCACTATGAACTACATTATGATATGAGACTATAACACACCAATATAAGTATAAAAATGAAAAAGAAATTAATTTTATAGGAATCAGTATCATTCTAAATATTCAATATTAATTGTTATCCATAACAATCCGTACAAATGTTATACGTAAGTCAGATGGAAACAGAGAAGGATGCTGGGTATTCATTGAATAATGATTACCCCCTTTTAGCTACCACGTACCAAACGCTAACTTTATGACAAGCTGGGCACTACCTGCTTTATATGGATCATCTCATTCTACAAGAATTCTATAAGCCAGGCGTGGTGGCACACGCTTGTAATCCCAGTACTTTGGGAGGCAGAGACCGGAGGATCCGGGTTCGCGGCCAGCTTCAGCTCTCTCTCTCTCTCTCTCTCTCTCTCTCCCTGTCTCTCTCTCTCTCTCTACTTAGTGAGGCCCTCCGCAACTTCGTGAGACCCAGTTTCAAAATAAAGTATAAAAAATAGGGCCGGGGGTTTAGCACGGAGGTAGAAGGCCCCTGGGTTCAATCCCCGGTACCGCAAAAAAAAAAAAGAATTCTATAAAATATTTATCTCATTTCACAAGCACAGAAACTGTGGACAGTAGAATTCACATAGTTTGACTCCAATCATACAAAGAGCAAATGGCAGAGCCAGGAATTGATTGGATCTGAGCAATTTTTAAGCTACTTTATTGGGATATGATTAACATATAAAAAGCTCTACATACTGAATGTTTACAACATGAAGAGTTTGGAGATATGTATACACCCATGAGACCATCACCACAAAAGGTTTTTTCTTACCCTCTTTATTTTTAATCTTTCTTTTTTGTGATAAGAATACTTAATTTTGTGTTTTTTTAACCAATGTCTGTTCAGGCCCCACTTCTCAACTATCTCAAACATGGTATGGACCATTCTATTCTCTAATTCTGTGAAATCAAATATTTTTTTATATTCTACACATGAGTAAGATCATATAGTATTTGTCTTTCTATGTCAACCTTATTTCACTTAGCAAAAGCCTTCGAGAATGGATTTCCTTCTTTTTCTGGCTGAATAGTATTCCATGTGAATATGTACCACATTTTCTGTATTCATCATCCATTTATGGGCACTTATGTTGAGTTCATATCTTGGTTATGGTGAATATTGCTATAACAAAGATGGGAGTGCAGGTATCTGTGACATACTGATTTTATTTCCTTTGGATATATTCTCAGTAGTAAGATTGCTGGATCGGAGTAGAAACAAGTCAAGAGATCTACTGTACAACCTGGTAACAATAGTTAATGTATGGTATTTTTGAGAAATGCTGTTAGAGTGGGTATGAAGTGTTCTCACCACAAAAATTATTACTATGTGAGGCAATGCATATGCTAATTAGCTGGATTCAGTCATTCCACAATAGATATATACTTCAAAACATATTGAACACAGTAAATACAAATTCACTTGTCAATTAAAAATAAATAATAAAAAGTGAACACTTACATAAGATCGGCCCTCTTGACGGATTTTGAAGTACACAATGCAGTATTGTTAGCTGAAGGCATTATGCTTTTTGTGATGTTACTTTTTCTTGTTTCTTTCAAAATTCTCTTTGACTTTTGATAATTTAATTATAGTAGACCTGTTAGATTCAATCTATTTGGAATATTTGGACTTGAAACTGGAAGTCCTTTTCCCTCTCCAAATTTGGGGACTTTCCAGCCATTTTTTTTTCTTTCTAAAGGCTTTAATGTTTTTCCTCCTTCTCATTTTGAGACTCTTGTTTTATGCACACTGGTGTGCTTGGCAGTGTCCATCGTTCCTGGTGGCTCTGTTCGCACATTTCCAGTCTGTTCTTTGGCTTTTCTGACTGGATAACTTCAGAGGATCTGCACATGTGTCTGTTCTGTCTTTCCTCTGTTTCACTGAGGCTGCTGACAAAGCATATAGTCTAGTCCTTGTTTTCTTCAGCTCCAGAATTTCCATTTTGTTTTCTTTTTATGGTTTCTATCACTATTGAATTTCTAATTCTGTTCATGACTCTTTTCCTGATTGTGTTAAGTTTTCTATGTTCTCTCATAGCTCACCTAGATTCTTTTCTACATTTAAAAATATTGTCAGGCAGTTTATAGATTTCAAATTACTTAACTTGTTTGTTTTTTTTCTCTAGAGATTCCGATGGTTTGTGGGTTTGTGTGCATGCTGCCTAGCAGGGTCTGAAGGTAAACAAGACAGGGCTTCCTGGGTGGACTTTCTGTTTGGATCCACAGGTGGGCATCCTGCTGCTGAGCTCTGGGGATGGGTAGGCCTGTCGCTGATGGACATGGGCAGGCCTGATACAAGGGGCTATGAACTGATGCTAAGATCTATATATTGATTTTTGAAAGTCCTCATCTTTTGTTTGTTCCTAACTTCCCAAGGAAGTCTAACTACACCAACTCCCTTGGTGTTCTGGGTGGGACACAACAGAAATAGGACATATAGGGTAACTTTGAAATGCTGGTGAAGTTAGATACCTGCCTCACTCTCTCTTTCTCCCATGGGAGAACTTGTGGACCAATGCTGTGCTGGTCTGACTTGGGGAGGGTGGTATGGTAAAGGGAAAATGTTTGTTTATGCCTTTAAGTGTATTTTTTATATTTCTGTGGCGGTGCTATAATATCTTACTTGGATTTCAGAGCTGTCTTTTTTTTTTTTTTTTTGCAGTACTGGGGATAGAACCCAGGGGTGTTCTACCTCCGCGCTACACCCCGGCCCTATTTTTTTATATTTTATTTTGAAACCGGGTCTCACGAAGTTGCGGAGGGCCTCACTAGGTAGAGAGACAGAGAGAGAGAGAGAGAGAGACAGGGAGAGAGAGAGAGAGAGAGAGCTGAGGCTGGCCACGAACCCAGATCCTCTGGTCTCCGCCTCCCAAAGTACTGGGATTACAAGGGTGCGCCACCACGCCTGGCTTCAGAGCCTTCTTAAAGGTATTTTCACCATGGATGGATGTTAAATTGTTGTTACTGTGGGGGGAAGAGGGCTGTGACTTCCTGTTCTGCAAGCTTGCTGATGTCATTTCTCTGGACCTGGATACTTTTATTCCAGAAATCAAGAAAGAATGCATATAGAATGTTATCAGATATTTCATTTAATCAGCAAACCTTGAACAATTACTTTCTGCTAGGCATCTTGCCAGGCAATGGTGATATAATGATAGATAAAGTATAATCTCTGCCTCCCAAGGTAATAAATGACAGGACTACAAATTGTTTCACTTGCTCCGTATTCAGTACTTGAACAACAATAAGGGCAAGAGGCCATGTGAGACTTTCTGAGGAAAGTCCTCATGTGCTATGCAAAATGATGATTTGAAGACTAGAATATTGGTAACAATACATTCACTCTAAAAAAAAGTACATTCAAGCCAACTTATTAAATGTACTCAGCATAGAGATAAAAATAGTGATATTTCAAGGCTTCCATGAGTTTCTGAAAATATCAGGTAAAATCTAAGAGTTTTGACAATAATATTAATTTCACAATGAGCCTATAAGGAAGTTACATTTATTATATGTTCTGTGTAGTTAAAACAACTGAGGGTTTGTATACATACACAATTTTCTAAAATCATACAACTAGTAAGTGCCATAATTCCATGAGGAATTAAACTCTAGAGACAGAGGCTTGCACCTTTAACAACTGTATTAACTGTATTGCATTGTAGTATTCAAAGTTTGTTGTTACTGAAAGGATAGAGACTCTCTATTGCATTTGTACAACTACTTGATAAAACTCTGGCATCTACTGAATAGCCCCAGAATTCTATAATAGAGAAACGTGCAAACGATTACTTCTAGAACACTACTTTTAAAATATTTTACTTTGGCAGATAATGAAGTGAAATGAAGATATGTACTCATAAATAATTACTTGTCTTTTGTGTATGAAAATTCCAATAACAGGAAAAATGTCCATTTGAAATTATGTTTCAATTGTTGGCTGTTAAGCATTTAGAGTCTATTTTTACCAACATATAAAATAATATTTTCAAATCTAGCATGCATCTTTGATTTATGTAAGTCAAATTATGCCCCGTTAATATAGTTTGTAATACCCATAATCATTTGGAAAGGCCATTTATCAAAAAGGAGAGCTAAGATTATTGGCTAGGACAATTCTTTTGTTTTGATGGGACATCTTGCTGTCATTAGATGATAAAGCATTCAAGAAGCAGCCTTCTTTTGGGTAGACATAGTAAGTGGATATATGAAATAAAAAAACAATTTTTGCTACTTAAAATTGGTCTACTGATACCCTACCTGATCACCAAGTCAAAATCAATGAAACATCCACATTCAATTCCTTGTCCTTCTCAGTATAAATATTTAATTACCTATTTCATTACTGGCATTTACTTGAGTATATGCTGATAATAGCAATTAGAGAAGAAAACAATAAAAAGAGCAAATGGTGGTTTCTTGAAGGGATAGTTCTATGAACATTCTCTAGGGAAAGCAAGAGTTTTACTACACAATTATTTTCCTACATCGGTTTTTTAAAAAAGAGACCCTTTGGGCATATTTCATGCTCCTTCCCATATTTTCTTATAAAAACCTATGAAACTGGGGTACAGCTATCATGGGGTGAAAACATATAAGAAGGACTATAGTAATAATCATGCTAATTCAAGAAAGATTGCTTATAGAATCACCAAATATCAGATTTATCAGATATTTCATTTATTCAGCAAAGCTTGAACAATTACTCTCTGCGAGGCATTTTGCCAGGCAATGGTGGTATAATGATAGATACAATATGATCTCCAACTCCAGGGTAATGGATGACATGAAGACAGATTATTTCACGCGCTCTGTCTTTAGTACTTGAACAACAATAAGGGTAAAAGATCATGTGAGACTTCTTGGGGAAGGTCGTCATGTGCTGTCCAAAATGATGAGAAGAAGTAAGCCAATTTCCCGAGAGGGAAGGCTATTGCAGAGTCCATCAAATCCTTCTCATCCTGCGGGCTTAGAATTTTAGTTCAGATGACACACTGGAGGAAAATTTGAAATCCCTCAATAGTTTCTTAGATTAAAGGTGAATCCATTGCAGAACTTTCTTTTATTTAGGTATAGATATTGGGTCCAAGATTTTTGTAGGACTATTTGCTTAGAAGCCTGGCCCCAGTTATAACTATATTGGGAAGACAAGAATTTATTTCACAGAGTATGTGAGTCAAAACTGTTCAACAGGGTTATATTCCAAGTGAAGGTAGTCAAGAACTCATTCACTCAAAAAATATAAGCCATTCTCCCATCCTGTCTAGCTTTCTTCAGAAAAACACAGATAAGGTTTTCAGTGATTCCTGATAAGAAAGAGAAATCTGGCTTTTCTAATTATTCAAATTTTGTATAACTACTAAGAAAATTACTTCAGGGGAGAGGAGGTATGTATTTTGGTTTATCCAAATCATAATTGGAGTTTTTGCATTTTTCTTATTGAAATATTTTTCAAAAATCAACACAGACTTTGTAGTATTACAATTAAGTAAAAGTTAATACATTCTTTTTGAAGGACTGGATGGTGTTTCCTTGGAAAGTTTCCAAGTTATCATTATACATTAGGCAAATAAAATTCTTTTCAGAAAATAAAACTAATTTATAGGTAAGGAGAAAATAGTACAAAAGGAAATGAGAAAATGAGAGAGTTTAATGAAGTGAACTGCAATAAAAATCAGGGCAAAAGATTTAAACATTAGTCACACTAAGCTATGGATGGGAAGAGAAGAAGAAACCACAGACATGTGACTTGAGAAGGCTGGAAAGGTATCAAGCCAGCGTTCTGAAGAAAAGAGCGTAAGAGTTGATTTCCCATTCACCCTGGTAATGAGAAGCTTGCTTCTGATTCTACCAGGAAGAGATTGCTGTGGTGTCTACTGTGATAATATAGAGCAGACTATGAGAAAATAAATATTCATGCTCTCTATATTAGGATGATAAAGAAAGCCAGCACACCCTTAAAAATAAAACTGGCCACTCAAATTAATTCAATAATTAAATTGTTGCAACTCAAAACAAGGTGGCAGACATTTTAAAAGCAAATATGAGTTTACATTAAAATACCTATTAATGTAACTCTGTATGAATGAATGAAAGAGGAAAAAATTATGATTATTAATAAATTCACATATAATATTTGATTTAATCCAAAATCTATTCATGATTAAAACTTTTAATAAACTTACAATAGAAGGCATCTAGTCAGGCTTCCCTAGAAACAAAATTAATTCACATCAACATCTAGACTGATAGTTGACCAAACAGTGGGCCACCAAAGTAAATTCATAAAACTTATCATTGCAGTAATGTTTTAAATCTTAAAATATCTATGTGCCAAAACCTGTAAAAATCATAATGCTACTTAAGCATAAATATTTAGAAAATTTACCTTCAAGCAAAATTATATTACCCAACTTCATGCTAATTAATGGTAAGAGATCTAAGTAACTAAGACAATAAATCAACTCAGTTATCCAAATGTATAAGTATTTATTTTTCTAAATCCAAAGACCATTTCCTCTCCTCCATGTGGTGTGTCAAAAATTCTGTCAAATTCTGTCAAAAAGTCAGGATAGAAATTTCTGTAACTTATTCTTACAAATTCAGGGCAACATGCATTATTTCTTTAGGCATTATTATAGGTCCTCTGTAGAAAAGACTTACTCTGAGGTAGATGGGAGATAGAATGTTAGATTAAGGAAAAGATCCTCCATGAACTGAGGAGAGAGGAGACACGGCCAACTGCTACTCCATAACCAAGGGGCTGCTCCAAGGACTTTTGGGCTGTCATGTCAAGTTTTTGATGCCCATGTTGTAGCAAATATCATATTTTGAATAACATTAATTTTTGCCACTAAAGTATCTTTAGTGAATATTATCTAAAATAATATTTGTAGAGCTTAGTAGCTATATTTTGTTGTTGATTTTTTGCTTTGGGTGTTCTGAACACAATCTAAACACCATTCTGATTGGCTAAAATATTATTCCCTCATGATTGAGTGTTGACATTATAATACTTTAACATACATTGTCACAGAAGGAAATTCTGACATATGCTACAACATGAATGACCTTAAAGACATTATGCTAAGATAAGCCAATCACAAAAGAACAAATGTTATTTAGTTCCATTTAGATAAGATGGCTACAATAATCAAATTTAATGAGACAGAAAGTAGAATGGTGGCTTCCAGGGACTGGAGAAAGGAAGAAATGGAGAATCAGTGATGCATAGGTATAGAGGTTCAGTTTGGGAATATGAAAGAGTTCTGGAGTTGGATAGTGGAAGAGTTGCTTATAGAACAATGTGAATGTAATTATCATCATAGAACTTCACACTTTAAAAAGTACATCACCACACAATGACTTACATTACACTATAAGCTAAGGCTGTGATTCAGCACTGTCCAATCCTTGTCTGGAACTCTTGCTGAGGCTTTCATTCCATCGATTGGCACTGTCAGTCTTTTCTGTGTCAAGGACATCATTCTCTGCTTCTGGGAAACTTATCAGTGACCAGAGCCTCCGGTAAAGTGAGAAGGTACACTTGTCCCTAGAATGACATGCCAGGAACTAAGACTCAGAGAGCAGCTAAAAGAAAGAGCTAAACACAATCATCATAATGTTCAGTTGTTTCTCGCTGTTCCGATCGTAAATGATGAACTCCCTCCTTCTATCAGGTGGAATGACAATGTAGTTGGTTGACTGTACTCGTCTGCCCTGGGTCCCCCTTACGTCCTCTTGACTTCAAGATCACACCTATCTCTCTTTAATACTTCTCTCCCAGGGTGGATAAATCTTGCCTATGGAATGATAAAGGAACAAAACAAATCAAATTTTAGTGGTGGTCGGTCTTCAAGAACATACACAAAATTGAGGAAACCCACAATTCTAAAGATGAACATTCGCAACATATGCTAGAAATCGAGTCTTTTTGTGAAGAGAAAAGAACAGGAGACAATCAGCAGAATCATAGTGTTTTCTGAACCATCAGTTCAGATGGAAAAAATAAACATGATGTTAATGACAGATCATGAAAGGAATATTGGTAAAAGTTAGCATACCAATCACTCCAGACTCTTGCTTGAAATACAAATCAACGGAAAGCTAAACATTCTGTTTTGGTCTGTTATTTTGTTTTTTTTATTTTTAACTTGCCCAACTACATATTTTGTCTCTAGTCAGGGGAAAGGGAAAACCAGGAGATTTCTTGTTGGGAACTAATTCTATTTGAGAAGAAAGAAATTATTGATGGAATGTAAATAGCTGGGTTCTTAGCTTCTAGAACTTAGCATGTTTGTCCTAATCATATTTGCTCTATGCACATTTTAGTTTTCCCTGATGTGTCTGTTCCATTTATTACCACCTTACTTCATCAAGTAGTTTACTTACAACTCCCTAATTGCCTTTTTGACATCTTACAGTTTTCTATCTTAGTAAAATTTATCCATTCAGTTACAGTCACATAATATTCAAGTGTCTGCAACATGGAAAGAACTATTATTATACGGACAGCAATGCATAATCAAAGTATTTTACTTGTTCTCAAGTAATTCACAGTCAAGATGGAACTGTCATTCTCATTCATTTATTCAACATGTATTTACTGAGTGTCTACTTTGTCTAAAACACCATTCTAGAATCTGGGGTGACATGGTTTCTAATTTTGTGGAGCTAACAATTTAGTGGAGGTAGGAAGACAGATAAAAATAGAGAAATAGTCTTATAAATGGTGATAAATTCTATGAAGGAAAAAATAAATCAGGATAGAGTGTCAAGAATTCTGGGTTGATGTGATGGAAAGGAACTGATTTTAAGTGATACTTTTTTTT
The DNA here is from genome assembly GCA_004027185.1 of Glis glis. NCBI lineage: Eukaryota > Metazoa > Chordata > Mammalia > Rodentia > Gliridae > Glis > Glis glis. Next base: position 57,754 of record PVJS01004002.1, read on the forward strand.
GCTCTCTAATTCAAGTTTTGCTTTCTGCGATCTGACAAATGAGGACCTACCAGCTTCTTTTAATGAATTCAATATTTCCTTCTATCACAGATTACATCCTTAGTTGGACATATTGAGGAACGCATCCTTACAGTATTCTTATATTAAATGTGCTTTCATATGCATATCAAATTCAAAGTAATTTCATTTACCATAATCACATTAGTTTGTTCTAAATTTAAAAGAAGCAGGCAGTAAAAGGACCGATTTGCTGTGCATAAATTTTTGTTATTAAGTGTTATTTTTATATCATCTTTTGTTCCTCTGGCCACACTGGTCTGGACTGGTCCAGGGGTGAAAACAGGAATCACCACCATACTAACAGTGCCGATACATACCCAGAAACAATTTACAGTCTCAAGTTTTACTCTTGATATTAATGGTACTTTACTATACCATGACATTTTTGTCTAGAAAATAAACGATGTAAAGAACTTCATTATTTTTCCAGAAAATGCCATTTAAATAATTATCAACTAGGTAAACTTTTTAGTTGATGATATCAAGCCACTGTTTACTCTCTAAGAGTCTTCCAAATCTTCACCTCAACCTGTTCAGGAATAAGGGTTGGAATTGAGCAGGTGGAAGAGTCAGATTAAAATTTCCAGAGAGTGGAAATAGTAAGCACAAATATACAGAGGCAGAAATGTGCACACACAGACTCTCACACCACGACATAGAGCTCAGAGGGATTAGTTTGTAATGGAAGCAGTACAGAATGGATGAAGTTCATGAAATCATTGTATCGTACATAAGAATTTATTTTATTTTGTTATAAGCTGTAGAGATCATGTGATGCATTTAAACCAGCATTCTGCTATGGGCTACGGAAAACTTGGCTTGTGAGCTGAGTTGAAGAGAGACAGTGACTGAAAGAAAAGATAATACTGAAAAGAAAAGATAATGCTGGAATCCTGACTAAAAGGGAAGAAGTTTGCCCTTAGATATTGAGAAAATAAAGAAGATACATCTGAGCAATTATTGATTTGAAGTCAATAAGAAGAAAAAGGATACTCTTTTTGTCTATAATTTCTCATTTCAAATTTTTTGTAAATTGTCTCAATAGTTAATATTGGAAGCATCAAAAGCTAATTTTATGATGAAATAGTTTAATATTTGAGATGTTTCAATTGCCTGTGAAACATTTAGTCAGAGATACTATGTAGTGTGACTGTTGTTTAGGAGAGGAATTTATTCATATGTAGAATAGGAAAAAATAGTATATAAATATTTAAAACTATGGATTTGGATATATTCATCTGTGGAGCATGCAGAATGATAAAAGAAGATTAACACTTAAATCTTCTGATGATGAGCAGCAGAGGAATTTGGAAAGGATCTTCCAGAAGAGGAAAAGCAGGAAAGATTATAGTTTAAAAATATATGATGTCTTGAATTGGGAGCATTTTCAGGACTACTGGTTGAAACATGATAATAGAGAATTTTTAAAGTTGACTCCAATGTAATTTGATTATGTACAGTCTCCTGAAGAAGGAAAAAGAAGACCCAAGTTGAGCCATATGTAATCTATTGGGATTTTAATCTTCTTGGACTTCCTTTATTTTATCCAGTCTCTGTTTTTCTGGCTTTTCAGTTTCTCCAACATTGAATGCAATTTTTAAATACCTCAATTTATAGCTTACTTCCTCACTTTTGGATAAGATGAATAACCTAGAATATAATCTTTATGGTGTCCTCAAAAAAAAAAAACTCTCTTAGGAGCTGCAACACGTAGGTGGTCTGGGATAACTGGTTCTGCAACTTTACCTTTCTAGGTGTTAGTGGTACTGGGCTATCATATAAATATAACTATTTGTAGTTTGTTAGACAAACTGGACAATAAAAATTATAAATTAATATAAGAAATGATTAGTGCAAATTGTGTGTGTGTTTGTGTGTGTGTGTGTATGTGTGTGTGTGTGTGTGTGTGTGTGTGTGTAGTACTCACTTCAAAATACAAAATAGGCTTAATAAGCAAGGCTCAGAGTTATATTTAGAGGAATAATGAGGCAACTAACTCTCTTGGGATGGAAAAACAGGGCTGAAGTCTTAAATCTAAGATAATAGAAAGTCTGCAGAAATGGCAAATTATTTTAATCTTTATACACAGGCTTTTCAACATTATTAATCCCTGCAGTTTTTGTTTTTCTTTTTACTCTGATTAATTTTATCATCTTTATGTAACTTATTTTCTTTATAGATTTTTTTCTTATTCCTTCTAACATACTTTCTTATCTCACCCTCTTGCATCCTAACTTAATTCTGTTGTCTTTTTATTTCAGCCAATTCAATCTTCACAGTCTTCTTTCACTGAGGAAGTGTAGCTTTCTTGGAATTTAAATCTGCATCTTATATAATAGTTAATTTGGAAGAAGGTCCTTAACCTTGAGCCTTTAACATCCCAGTCCCTTTTCCTTTGGTCTGATTTTTTTTCATGATGCCTATAATGTTATTTGTTCTTTCATTAATTTGAAATGAAATATCAGATGTCCAGATTTATGTATTGCTTTCGATTCCTCTGATCATTCATTTGCTAATGTCTGAGTTAGAATTAAGGCCTTTTCCTCAGATTAGCAGCTAGAGAACAGGTTAGTGTTTGTAGTTTCCATTCCAATTCTTACTTCTATTAGAACTGCTTCTTCTACTTGCATTTTTAGTCTCTGATACTCTCAATACTAGAAATATATATCCTAAGATTCCCTGTCCCAACTTTCTTCTTGGCTTTGCTTTCTCAAGCATCAGTGGAACCCACTCTTCCTAGGCAATTATGTGTGTCAGTCCCTTTTTTCTGCTAACTACTAGTTTAATTTTCTGTATAAGCAGAGGCAGGATTCTACAAAAAGACTAAATATGGAGGCTCGTGTAGAAGAATGATGCCCCTCTGTTAACTCTGCCCTGATCTTGGAAGCCACGCTGACTTGAGGAGCCCAGCTGGGAAGATTCTCTAAGAGTAGTTAAGAGAAAATGACTAGGGACGGAACCCTATGTTTTGTCCTGGGCTGGAAAACAGAGAGAAGCTGGCCTTGCTTGTGCTTTTCAGACAGGAGATTGCCTAGGGGTAAAATGTATCTCCTAGAGCCAAGGGAGGGTTAAGTCATCCAAACATGAATACCCTGAACAGAAACATTCACACTAAAAACTAAACTATGTCCCCCCCCACACACACACCATTACCAGTTGTTGAGAGGGGAATTAATTCTAACAGTAGTTCCAGGGAAACTTGAAGAGAAAATAATTGTGTCAGGAAGGGGAGGAAAGGAGGCTGAGGATGCGCTTCCTCTTCTTCATCTAACCAATTTGATTCTGTCTCTGAATTTAGGAAGATTATGTACAGTGAAAACTATAATTTGGTCACTCCAAGGGGAATCATTTTTTTTCATAGAAAGTTGTCATATTTTCTAGAGTTTGATAAGAGGGAGATATAGCAAAACTTCATCCTTTTTTTTCTTTCAGGAAAAGATAATAGGGGAAGAAGATCGTAACATTCCAAGAACTAAAATAGTGATATTTTTTCCATTTTTAATTGTAATTTTGTTAATGTTTTGTTGGAAAGTTGGGAGAGGCTCATCATATGATGATGATCATATGATGCCTTTTTCAACTAGCAAAATATTTACTCTTTTAAACAGTAGATGCATTGAGATAGTTGCATTTCTGAAGAATTATTAATACTCCTGATAGATATTAATATTATTTGAATTGCTTCCAATAGTAATGACTTTGCTTTAAATACCTTATTCTACACATTTATTGATTGAATGGAACATCAATGGCTTATCAAAGGCACATGTGTTTGCACAGGTATGTGCGTTTGTACTTATATATGTATGTGTACATGTGCGTAGGAGTGAAATAGTTGCATGGACAAAGAGAATACAGCTGCCTTTGTATCAGTATTTTATCATTATTTTTACACTAAGGAAAAATAACCATGAATCAAATAGAATAAATTCTCTATTAGCATATATTTATTCTGTTCTAACACAAAGCCTGTAACAGAAAGAACTCAGCAAATAGTTGCTAAATGACAAATTTGAGACTGGTATTTTTTCTGAAAATGTCTTCCTATAGAAGATGACAGATTAAAATAAAAGTGCATAGTACTATCAGAAAAATAGAAGCTGAATTTTGTTTAGTTCATGGTTGATTTCTCTAAGAACACCCCAACAAGGATTGCAATTAGCAGTGGAACTAGTGAAGCATTGTAGGTGTGTCACAAACATGTGTTCATTTAACAAAGGAAAGCACTAGTCAGATCTTGGGAAGAATTTCCATGTACTTCTGTGTTCCCCCTCCCCAGTCTGTAGTCAGAGGACAGAGGATAAACAAGGTACCAAGTCAGCTAGAAAGACTATTAGCATAGCATTTAAAATAATAAGAATAAAAATAGAATTGTATTCTGTGACCCAGAACGGTGTTATAATTAAATTTACTGGGGCAGAAAATTTACTTTAGGGATTAATATTACCTTTTGGCAATTTAATGTATTTCGGTGCAAATACAAATCCATATTATCTTTCCATCTGCTCTAATAACATGTTTACTCCAAGTGCCTTCTTAAAAAAGAAACCACTACTTGTAAATCTGAGGATGTGTCTAAATCCAACTTTTCCCTCGCAGTTATTTTAAATTTAATTTCTCCTTAAAACTTTATTCAAAATAGCCAAAGCAAGATTAATTTACAATAGCATGAAAAGAATAGAACTTGGTCATGGGTGACTGTATTTTCTTCATATGGGAAACTATTGAGATGCATGCTAAGAAAAACTATTTATTCTCTCTATTCTATGAGGTAGATGGTAACTCATTTGACTTTTGTCTACATCCTCATTATTCCTGCTGAAGGGAGGAAGGGTGAAATATCTGATTGGTAATTGTGTACTTTTACTTCTTCCCTTATCTGTGCCTTTGGACTCTCTCTGTTCTACTCTTTTATTAAAAAATATATATATATACTTTCATTGGTCATTGTAATTAAGCATCATAATGAGGTTCACAGTGAAACAAACATAGATGCACACAACATTTGGTGTGTTTTCCTCCGGATCCCAAACCACTGCGCCCCTCCTCATATATGTTAGTGAGACTGGTAGTGACACCTTCACATGTGGTCATAACATTATTTAAACTATTTTCTTCCTCAATCCTCCTTCTTCCCCTCCCTGCTTTTCTCCCCCAATCCCCTTCCACAATTTTACTGGTCTCTTTCCTAATTAATCCAAAGTTCTTTTTGCTTGCTATTTTCTCTCTAGCTTACGCATATGAGAGAAAACATACAGCCCTTTACTATCTGAGACTGGCTGATCCCACTTAGCATGGATGAACTCTCTAGTTCCATCCATTTTCCTGCAAGTGACATAACTTTGTTCTTCTTTATGGCTGAGTAAAATTCCATTGTGTGTATGTACCACATTTTCATTATCCACTCATCTGTTGACAGACACCTAGGTTGATTCCATAGTTTGGCTATTGTGTATTGTGCTGCTATAAACATGGGTGTGTATATATCACTATAATATTCTGACTTCAACTCATTTGGAAAGATACAGAGGAGTGGTACAGCTGAGTCATATGGGGGTTCTATTCCTAGTCTGTTGAGGAACCCCCATACTGACCTCCATAGTGGTTGTGCTAATTTACAATCTCACCAAGAGTGTCTAAGAGTTCCTATTTCCCCACATTCTCACAAGAATTTATTATGGTTTGTATTCTTGATGATTACCATTCTAACTGGAGTTAGATGGAATCTCTGTGTAGTTTTGATTTGCATTTTCCTGATCTTGACTTTGCTTAAAGTTCAGTGATCAAGGTCTCTTTCCATGGGCAAGGTCTATGGTTTTCTTTTAGGTCCTATTATAATGGGTAAGTCTGACTAATTCTGGATAACTATGCCCTCCCCCAAGTTTGTTGTTATTTAGTCAGTTTGGCATTGAAGTTTTGGAGCTCATAACAAATCTAACATTTTTATATATTTGACTAACTTTTTCTATTGGCTCAAAAGTCAGTAATAAAAAAGGTGATTCATTTCTTGAGTGCCTTGGAACTCAGCATCATGGGAAATGTAATAAACATATTTGTCACAAAACATTGTTCAAAGTAAAAACAAAAAACTGAGTAATGAAATTATTCTGTCATTAATGCCTAAGAAATATCAACTTCAATTTTCTATCTTTTCAGTGAAAAGATGAGTATCCATCCATTTTATTCATTAACCAAATAAATGAATATTTTAACCCTTTTCCAGTTTCACCCAATCCAGGTATTATGCTAAAATATAAAATAACTAGTTTAGGCTCCCATTTTCCATCTTTCAGTGGTGATGTAATCATTTAAATACTGAATCAGCTCACTGGCAGCTAGAATTTTCTTCATTGCACAGTAGCATATGTGTCAGTTTTATGTATGAGCAACCTATTTATTTGTAGAGATTATCTCACAGGAGAGCAGAATTGTACAGGAGCAAGAGGAAACTCTTTTTTATTTCATTGTCTTCACAAGTGATTGCCTTACCACTAATATTATAGTGACTCAAAATGGTTATCTTTTTTCTTTTGAATGACCTTGAAAGTAAAATGATGTGGAATTTTGCATAAGTGCTTAATCTTCTAAGACCATGGGTTTAATTTTGGTCTTATTTATTCATTTACTTAGAAATGTTGACTTGGCACCTCCTCTGTTCAAGACAAGGTGCTTAGAAGGTGTACAATAGTGAATAGCACGCATGCTGACAGCTTTCATGGAGCCCACTTTCCATATGTTACAAAATTGCGATATAATGCTTGCATAATTTTACAACTTCATATTAACATAATACCATATGTTTAAAATTATATATACTGTAAATTATTCTTTTCAAATACAATATTTGTATAATATTTGCATAATGTTGCATGTTTGGATTGATCATACTATACTGAATCAACTTCTTATTTTTAGATAGTTCAGCTGTTTCGATTTTTCAAAATTACAGTAATAGTATTATAATAACAAACTACATGCATTCACTTTTAAAGTACACTTAGATTTTGTTTTGTGATAAATTTTAGGATCCAAATTTTTAATCTATTTTGGGGGGTGGGTACTTGGAATTGAACCCAAATGCATTCTACCTCTGAGCTATACCCCCAGCCCTTTTTCTTTTCTTTTTTTTTTTTTGTTTTAGAACAGGGTCTCCCTAGGTTACTGAGAGTCTCCTACATTTTTGAGGCTTGTCTCAAACCTGTGATCCTCCTGTCTCAGCCTCCCAAGTGCTGGGATTACAGGTGTGTGCCACCACACCTGGTTCAAATTTTTAATCTCTTGAAAACCATTTATATTTAGTATGCCAGGTATACATAGTTGTCTACCTCAGCTATTCTGTATATTTCTTGGTTGATTTAGTGTAAGAAAGTTGTATATGTCAATTTTAGACCCATGCATTGTGTTAGCTTTCTATCATTGTGACAAAATACCTGTGATAAATAATTTAAAAGGAGGAAACATTTATTTTGGCTCACAGTTTCAGAGATTTTAGTCCGTGGCCCCTTGGCCCCATCGTTTGGGCCTGTCATGAGGCAGAACATCTTGGCAGGGAGGGTGCAGTAGAGCAAAGATACTCATGTCATGCCATCTGGGAAGAAAAAAGAGAGAAGAGGCTCGGGTCTATTACAGCCTCCCAGGGCATGCCCCCAGTGACCCACCTCCTCCAACTAGGCCCAACCTCCTAATGCTTCTGCTACCTCCCATTAGTGTCACCACCTGGGGACCAAGCATTCAACGCATTAGCTTTCGGGGTACATTACAGATCCAAACTATATAATGTGTGATTTTAGAATTAAAATTGTATTGGGGCAATTTAAGCAATTTATGTAATCATCTGAACTGTTTCTAGATGTTTATTTTTCTCTCAGCTGACAAGGAAATTTGATGAGCCAACTTTAAGTGTATATTAATATATATAACCAGTTTCTAGTCAATCTCCACAGCCAAGCAGTTCTGAAAGGATGATACAAAATGCAGTAATTGACGTTCCTAACAGTTGCCCTATTGAATAGTGAAGTGGTGTTCAGTTTCTTGGATGATAACTTACAGATTATTTTACAGCTTTCCACTTGTATTAGAAGGCTATTAAATATTTCCTGAGTGTTTATTAAATATTATTGCTATTCAATAATATGTATTGTGATCTCCATAGCATCTTACTGATTTGAAAAGCATGTGGGTATACTCTATAGAATATAACATTTTTTGCATCTAACTCATTTGTAACATGTCTTCAAAAAGACACTGCAAGTGTAAAACAGTGAAACAGAGTGAGATTGTAGCTCAAATTTCTGGATTACTACCTAATGTTATTGAGTGTTAATGGATTTTTTTCATCTTTTAACTCAGAGAAGTAAAAACATTCTTATTTCCCACATCACAATCGATAATTCATGTCAGATCAATGACACATATGAATAGAACATAGTATATCTGTTTCTCTATTTGAATAGTTTTTATATTTATGTTAGCTGATTAATAAAAATTGTACATACTTGTGGAGTACCATGTGATGTTTCAATATATATATATATACAGAATAGTATTCAAATCAAGGCAAATATATCTATCTCCTCAAACATTTATCATTTCTCTATGGTAAAAAAAATTCCAAATCCTTTCTTCTACCATTTGAAATAAACAGTACATTATCATCACCTATTGCCACTTTCCTATGTAAGAGAATATTAAAAATTTTTTTCCTCCTCTCTAACTGTATCCGAGCACCTATTGATCAACCTTCATTTATCCCACTCCTGCCCTATACTGTCCCCCGACTCTGGTAAGTTAAATAGGTTCTTATTGTCTAGAACATGGAACTGAAGATGATTTATAAATAATAAAAAGACATTATAATGAAAGTCTTGGTTCTAAAGGCAATCCACATTCTTTAAAAATGTTATCTCCTTTTAGTAATTGGAAGTTTAAAGAGTTCACTAATTTTTGCCCCAAGCAAGAGAAATTTTTTTGCCTGTGTAATATAATCATATTTTTACAAATTTAGGTGATACAGCCTTAAATTAATAGAACTATGAGAATGAACTCAATTTTTATGTGTGTATGTATATAACATTAAATCCCAAATATTAATTACACTACTCAAATATGTGAAATGATTTTCATCAGATAATTAGACTAATACATTATTTAACTTTTATTTGTTGTTCATATAGATAAAACCTAATCTTAATTAGACTGTAATTATTTGTATACTTTTAATATTATTTGATACTTATAAAATGCACTGGCCATTACACATTTCATTCTTTAAGGATAAGCTGCTATCTGGGTAATTAGATGGATAATTGATTTCATAGACTTCTATGCTAACAAAATTAAAGGACTTTTTGTACCCTCAGTTTCTTTAAAGACAATACAAAACCAGAACTAGCAGCCAAGCTAAAAAAATATTCACAACAATTCTCAAATAGTAATGACAGCTAACTCGTGTTCTTATTTTGTATCAGGCACTATTTACATTAAAAGTGTCAGCCCATCCCTTTCCAGAAGGAGGAAGGTGCAAATGTGTTTCCCATGTTATGAATGAGGAATCTAGACACTGAAGTATTACATAACTTGTCGTAGTTCTTTCTTCTGATAAATGGCAAAATCAAGATTCCAGTGCAGGCAATAAGACTTGTAAATACATTACATTTAACATGTCATGTGGTATATTGTCAAGTATATGTATATGTATATGTATATGTATATGTATATGTATATGTATAATGTAATCTCCAACCAAAAGAAGGAGTAGTAATATAGTAATAGAAGTTCATAAGAAGAGACACTTTTAGGCTCCAATTAGAATTCTCCTGACAATTAGGAGCTTCCTCTAACATGAGTTGCATTTTATCCAAGTGTGGAACAACTTTAAATTCATTATCTCATATAAGCCTCAAATAATCCTATACTAATTGTGTTTTCGAACTTAATAAAACTAATATCTGGGATTTAAATCCAGAATTTCTCCAGCCTAAGAGAGCATCGCCTTTCTGTTAATTTCTTTCCTCCTTAAACATAGACAAGAAAGCACATGATCACAGGTTCGAGGCCAGCCTCAGCAACTTAGGAAGACCCTGTTTTGAAATAAACTGTGGGTTTATTTTGGGAGTATAACTTGGAGGTAGACTGCTCCTGGGTTCAACCCCGGTACAAAAAAAAATGCCTTAGCAATAATATATCCCCTAATTGCATAGGAAATAAAGAAAAATCATTTTGAATTAACAATTGAATGTTTAATATCATATCTATTTCATATACAGATTTAATGGGATAAAGTCAGAGTATTACTAAGCATTGGCTGGTAAAGTACATATTATTAAATCCTAAAATTTATGCTGTATTTTGTAGTATTAGTGAATGTTTATTCTCTTATTTTGTCAGAAAGGTAGGAAAGCTGTATATAAGTGAATTAGTGCTCTTATAAAGACAATTTATAACTATTAAGCAAAGCTGTTTCTTTATGAAGGATTAACCAGAATTGTATATTGTTATTATTAAAGCATATCAATATGTCAAATAACCATATAATGTAAACAAAAATAGTAGGAAGAGAAATGTATGTTATTGATTAGAAAGTATATATGGAAACACTGATTTTTAAAACAAAACCATTCAATTAATAATATTTTGAGTAGTACAATTTTAAATATTTGGGGGAACATAACTTTACATTTGATATGTAATACTTTTTTTGTGGTACCAGGGATTGAACCCAGGGGCGTTTTACCTCCAAGCTACATCCCCGGCCCTATTTTTTATACATTATTTTGAAACTGGGTCTCACGAAGTTGCGGAGGACCTCACTAAGTAGCTGAGGCTGGCTACGAACCCGGATCCACCGGTCTCCGCCTCCCAAGTACTGGGATTACAAGCGTGCGCCACCACGCCTGGCTCTTGATATGTAATACTCTTTAATTCATCTCAAATAATTTTTGGGGTGAACACTATGCATATTGATCTATTTTTAGTAGGAAGATTTTAGGCAATTTACACTTAGAGTGAATTGTAATGTAATTACAATGTGCTTTACCAGTCTACATCATTAGAAAAAAAATTGTTCAATAGAAATGAAAAATTAATGACTATACTTTCCATCATTTTGTTAAAAATCAAGAATTGATAGAATATTTTTTATTATAGAATACACTGAATCTTATGCAAGCATTCATTTTAATCAAGCAATTGTTACCAGCATGAAGAATAAAATAATGAAATAAGACCCACAATCCAAAAAGGTATAACACTATTTCTATTAATGCATCACACAGAAAGTACAGAAGCATTATTAGCAGCTGGACATGGTGGTGCACGCTTGTAATCCCGGTACTTGGGAGGCTGAGACAGGAGGATCATAGGTTTGCAGTCAGCCTCAGCAATTTAGCGAGGCCCTCCGCAACTCAGTGAGACCCTATTTCCAAATAAAAAATAAAATAGGGCTGGGGATGCAGCTCAGAGGTAGAATGCCCCTGTTTTCAATCCTCAATACACACACACATATACACACACATATGTGCAAGTGCGTACACGCACACAAACACACACACACACATACAAAATCAAACCAAAACAAAACAAGCATTATTAGTGCTTTGTCCTAACTCTAGACTCAGTTAAGAAAATAATTTTTCAGAAGGGCACATTCATGTTCAAGATCAAAGACATAGTAAGTGGCACATTCAGGGGTGAGCCCCGGGCTTGCTGGAACTGAGTTCTAGTCTCTTTATAACTCTGCTTGTTTGCTTTCAATCTCTTACTGAAGGATCTTAAAAATTTTTATTTTAGCCGGGCATGGTTGCGCACGCTTGTAATCCCAGTACGTGGGAGGCTGAGACCAGAGGATCACAAGTTCGCAGCCAGTCTCAGCTACCTAGTGAGGCCCTCCGCAACTTAGTGAGACCCTGTTTCAAAATAAAGAATAAAAATAGGGCTGGGGATGTAGCTCGGAGGTAGAATGCCCCTGGGTTTACTCCTCAGTACCACAAAAAAAATTTTTTTTTTGAAATTTCTAGCTAGAAAAACTCTCTTAAAATGGATATTGTTTGATCTAAACATCATGCAGAGTAGCTGGACTTACAATTAACCATTCTCTAGTCCATGTAAGTTTTTGCTTGTTAAATGCAGCAGAATTTTATGTGGATAGACCTTGTTATGAGCTGACTATACCATGATTTCATTAAAAGTAGTGTAGGTCTTATAATATACCATCAGTTTCTATTTTCTTCTGGTCCCAGAATTTCTTTGTTTTCATTTTTTTCAGTACTTTTTTTTTTTTACTATCAGTCTTTTTATTTATTTTATTTTCACTAACATGCTCATATGATCTAATGACTCTCAGAGAGTGAATCCCGAACTTCAAATACAATTATACTGTTAAATCTGATTTAAATTTCTTCATTATATTTTCTTAATCTATGCAAAATACACAAAATTTAAATTAAAAATATTTAGAATAGCTCAGTATTTGTAGTGATTGTGAACAGCTACATATTTAAATATTTAGGTATCCAAATTTTTCCTATACCTTTACTCTAATAATATATATGAATATATAGTGATTATCAAGCATTTTCACAACATTAATGTTGTCTAAAATTAAAATAGAAGTCTAGCCTTGAAACAATTATCATCTAGGGCATATTTTTTTTTCTGAAGATTTTTGAAAGGACTATTCACTATATTAAAAGCTACTACCAGGTGTGGTGTCGCACAGCTGCAGTCCCAGTATTTGGAAACTAAGACAGGAGGATTGAAGGTTTAAGGACAGCCTCAGCAACATAACAAAATTCTCAGCGACCTAGAGAGACCTTGTTTCAAAACAAAAAATAAAAAAGGACTGGGAGTATAGCTTAAAGATAAAATGCCCCTGGGTTCAATCCCCAGAACCAAAAAAACAAAAAACAAACAAAAAAAAGCTGTTACACTTTTATTCCTTGCCAGTAGTGTCTATAACTTTGCCCAGTGTACAGATGAGGCCAAGGGCAGTTACGTATCTTACCCAGGGAAGCGGAAGTGCTTTGATTCAAGCCTGGCCTGCCTGACTACAGGGCCAGAGCTCTTCAGAGACCCTCACATGCAATAGCTCAGTAGATTCCACTACTAATTTGCAGTTCGATCTTCAGCCAGTGACTGCAAAATCTAAAAGACTGAATTTAATTTCTATTTAGATTCTTCTTAAACTTGTCCCCAATATGCTTTTTTTTTTATTCATGACAAAAAGATTTTGTATCCTCTCCCCGACCATCCTCTCTCCCTTCTTCCCACGCCCTCTCTTCCTCCTGTCTCTAATAATTCAGTTACAATGAAAGAAATACATTTTTCTTTTCTTTTCTTTTTTTTTTGCGAAGTACCGTGGATTGACCCCAGAGGTGTTCTACCTCCGAGCTAGACCCCTGGCCCTATTTTTTATCCTTTATTTTGAAATCGGGTCTCACAAAGTTGCAGAGGGCCTCACTAAGTAGCTGAGGCTGGCCGCGATCCCGGATCCTCCAGTCTCTGCCTCGCATGTACTGGGATAACAAGCATGTGCCACTGCGCCTGACTTAGAAATACATTTTTCTAACACTATACTTTAGTATAGCTATTAACTAGCCAGGCACAGTGGTGCATGCTTGTAATCCCAGTACTTGGGAGGCTGAGACAGGAGGATCACAGGTTTGCAGCCAGCCTCAGCTACTTAGTAAGGCCCTCTGCAACTTAGTGAGACCCTGTTTCAAAATAAAGAATAAAGCCAGGCGTGGTGGCGCACGCTTGTAATCCCAGTACTTTGGGAGGCAGAGACCGGAGGATCCGGGTTCGCGGCCAGCCTCAGCTCTCTCGCTCTCTCTCCCTGTCTCTTCTCTCTCTCTCTGTCTCCTTAGTGAGGCCCTCCACAACTTCGTGAGACCCGGTTTCAAAATAAAGTATAAAAAATAGGGCCGGGGGCATAGCGCGGAGGTAGAACGCCCCTGCGTTCAATCCC
>PVJS01004003.1:0-71773 GCA_004027185.1 Glis glis
GGATCCTCCGGTCTCCGCCTCCCAAAGTACTGGGATTACAAGTGTGTGCCACCACGCCTGGCTCCCTGTTTCCAAATTAAAATAAAAAAATTGGGCTGAGGGTGGAGCTCAGAGGTAGAATGACCCTGGGTTCAATCCCCAGTACTGCAAAAAAAAAGTACCAAAAAATAAAAAAGTAAATAAAAATAAATAAGTAAATAAAAGCTTGTGTCAAATGAAATGAGATAAGCTAGGCATAATGGCCAGGATAGTCTGGCGCGTCATAGATGCTCCATTCATGGCGACTAATTATTCTTACCAGTAACCTCCCAAGTACCCTGCTGATCAGCGATTCCTCAACTGGGGAGGCTCTGGGATCATCCAAAGACCATGCGGATATTTTTCTGGTCTGCTCCACCCTGGGCTGCTCTCTGCAGGCTCCTTCCTTCCGGAAGGCCTGCAGCCCTGAGAGGTGACAGTCAGGGTCTCAGAGTCACCCCCGGGGACCACCTCCTGCTCCTGGGAAGGTGGAGATACGCCTGGCCCGACCAAGTGGTGCACAGTGAAAAATGAGCCTGTGAAGCAGCAGCAACATCTGTGTCATCATTTCTGCACCAGGAGGTCAACTGGCTTCATAAACTGTGCCGCTGCCAGAGCGGTCTTTGTTTAGGAATTAATTAGGAGCAGCGAAGAAGTGCTGCCCGTGCAGATTTTGGTCTCTGGAAGTTATAAAAAGCAGATGGATTTTAAGCAAATGCATTTTTCACCCTTTAACACTCTGTGAAAAGGTATGTATTAGAGCAGGAGGCACGGGCATTGAAAAGGGACACCCTGAGCCCTCTCCTGGTTCCACGTTTGTGTGCTCACGTGCACGGCCCGATCCTTTCAGCTGCTGCCTTTTGTGCATCAGTAAAATTTTTCTATTAATAATAGCACAGTCCGTGGAGTTTTTTATGTGTCCTGAACATTGTGAAATGCTTTACTCACCCTTACCATATCTAATCACCACAACAGTCCAGGGAGGAGGTGACTACCAACTACCACTTGCATGTGCAAAAACTGAGGCTCAGTGGGAGAAACTCTTCTGCCAGAAGTGATGGAGCTCAGGCTTGAACCCAGGGTGTAGGAGTCCCAGGTCTATGCCCTTAGCAGCTATGCTATTATAGCATTTCCTCATCTTCTTTCTTGATAAAATGCTGTCCATATCCATTTGCAAGTATCATTTAAAAGCTGAGTGAGAAACTTTGAAGAGAGGATCCTGTAAAACATAGGGATTTTCATGTGTGGGCCAATGAGGGCCATTTATGCTTTCATGAGTCCAACTCTATGTTGACAGAACTTTATCACCCTCAAATAATCCATTTATTTCATTATGAGTAAAAATCATCATGCTAATATCTGTTCAGTGCTTTGGCAGTTTCCAGACAATATTTTCACATTTACTATTGCATTTTACCATCAAAACCATCCTTGGATATTCAGGCATTCATATGGTAGCTTTTATTATTACTGTTTGTCCTGTATTTTAGAAAAGAAGGGAATAATTAAGATATAATCAACATGTCCAGGACCACATAGCCATTTAGTGGTTGTTTGGTTGTTTCAATTAGCATTCTCACTGCTATGACTCAAAATACTTGACCACAACTTAGAAGAAAGAAGATGTATTTGTTCACAGTTGTGGAGATTTCAGAGGGTTCAGTCTATGTTAGGCTAGGTGAAGTCTGTTGTGCTCACGGCGTGACACAAGGAATAGAGAGAGAAGAGAGCAAGAGCTCTGCTCTCATATCACAGAGGCCAGAAGCAGAAAGAGCTCATGAAGGAGGTCCATGGACATATTGTAGCTCTCAAAGCCACATCCCCAGGGGCCTACCTACTCCAGTCACACTTTACCTGCCTAGGTTACCACCAGTAAATTCATCACAATGGATTCATCCACTGATGATATTACAGCTCATAATTCAATCATTTCATCTCTGAATATTACTACATGAGGTCTTCAGGGGACAGTCTATATCCAAACTTTAACAGTGGAAAAGCCAAACATTCAACCAGATATACAGGCATCCCCTGGGGATGGCTCAGATAGGCCAGTGGTGGCAAGTGGGAAGAGCTAATGACAGAGATGCTCAACATCATGGCAAATTTCAAGGTCTCTGTGATTCTTATTGTCACATACAAAAATGAATACTGCATAAATTCACTTACATGAGATTCTAAAATAGCCAGATTCATAGAATAAAAGAGTGGAGTGGTGGTGGCTGCCAGGGGCTGGGGGAAGGGAAATGAGCATAAGGTTGGCATAAGGTTTCAGTGGAGAAAAATGAGTAAGGTCTAGGGGTGTGCAGAACACATTGTTCCTAAGTCTATAGTCAACAGCAGTGTGTTGTGCTCCTAAAAGCATAAGGAGGTAGATTTCAGGATCCTATGCTAAGTGTTCTTGCTACAATAAACATTTTAGCCAGGCATGATGACACACTCCTGAAATCCCAACAGTTCGGAGGCTGAGACAGTGAGACAGGAGAATTGCAGGTTCGAGGCCAGCCTCAGCAATTTAGCAAGACCCTGTTTCAAAAATAAAATAAAATAAAATAATAAAATAAATAAAATAATAAAATAGTCTGGGGGTGTAGCTCAGAGTTAGAATGCTCCTGGGTTCAATTCTCCAGTATTGAGAATAAAAATAAATAATTTCAAAAATAAGCCACTACCTAGAGATGAAAATTTTCTTCTTCCAACTCACACTAGAAAGAAACATAACTTTGATGGTTAAAAAAAAATGAACGGATTTAGGCTTAAATCCCAACTTTCCTATCACCTGTATATCTGAATTTGGACAAGTGAATTAATTTTATTTGTGGCTTGGCTTTCTTTTCTGTAAAATAGAAAAAAAACCACTACCAAACTTGTATGAGGATTCAATGAGATGAGGTATACAAAATCGATGACACAGTACATGTTGCTGAACATGTGACCAAAAAGAAAAAGCAATTAGAATGTACACAAAGGAGAAATACATGACCATGGGGCCCTGGGTTCAACTCTAAGCTCCTCAGTCATTAGCTTGGTGACCTTGAGAAAGTTACTCAGTTCTTCCAATCCTCAGTTTCCATCTGTGCAATTTATTTATTTATTTGTTTGTTTATTGTTTTGCAGTACAGGGAATTGAACCCAGGGACATTTTACCTCTGAGCTATACCCTCAGCCCTATTTTTATTCTTTATTTTGAAACAGGGTCTCACTAAGTTGCGGAGGGTCTTACTAAGTAGCTGAGGCTGGCCGCGAACCTGCGATCCTCCTGTCTCAGCCTCCCAAGTACTGGGATTACAAGCGTGCGCCACCAGGCCTGGCCCTTCTGTGCAATTTAGCTTGATGCTTACACTTATGCCATTTGGTTACTGTTTGTTGTTAGGCAGAAACCCTGGCTTCCTTGCATTAAAAATCACCTATGACAATGATAAGTCTAGCTCCTTGCCCACAGTGAACCTCAGCTCTGGTGGGTCCCAGTGTGTTCCACTCTTCCTATTCCATCTCTTTTTCTCTCAGCTAGACGTTCTTCAAACAGACAAAGCAGGCACATGGTTTCTTCCCTGAAGCACCGTTGACATTTTTCCTTTGGGCCCTGGAGTTGCAAAGCACTTCCAGTTTCCAGCCATTTCTATAAAAACTTTCCCAACTTTGTGGGGGTGATGTGTCCCCTCCAAGCACAGAGCTAGAAGATAAAAATGGCATTAAGTGTAATTAAATATGCACTCCTCTGTTTGGGGAATGCATGGGGGGATTTGTCTTTAAAGTGTCATTCTTGTAGCAAAGACACCTGTTATGCTAATGGTGGTGCTTCAGTCTCTCCACTGGGGGCCTGAATGTTTTCTTAGCAGAGCTACTGTGAATACATTACACCCCATGCCACACTTCTGGTCTAGCATCTCTTGCTTTTTCTCAAATGTAAGCACCTTGGATTCTTAATTTGGTCTCCATAATGAAGCACATGGCTGGGAGAAGTGCTTAAGTTAGTGTCCTCATCAGAGAAAATTCCTGATGAGAAAAGACTAGAAGAGAGACGTTTATTGAGCCATTTCCATGTACCAGGCGTCCTGCAGAATGCTTGTCTGAGCTCTGCTATTTGATTCACCACATCAATGCAGGATAGGTATTTGTATTGTTATCCAAATGATTAAACTGAAACTGGAGGAGAGATTACAATTTAGTTATTATATATACATATATATATATATATATATATATATATACATGTATGTATATACACACACATATACACACACACATACACACACATATGCACACACACATACATACTAGAGATTGAACTCAGGGGCATTCTACCTCCAAGCTATGCCCTCAGCCCTTTTTATTTTTTATTTTGAAATAGGGTCTTGCATCCGGGCGCGTTGGCACACACTTGTAATCCCAGTACTTGGGAGGCTGAGACTGGAGGATTACAGGTTCGTGGCCAGCCTTAGCTACTTAGTGAGGCCCTCTGCAACTTAGTGAGACCCTGTTTCAAAATAAAGAATAAAAAATAGGGCTTGGGGTGTAGCTTGGAGGTAGAATGCTCCTGGGTTCAATCCCCAATACTGAAAAAAAAATAGGGTCTTGCTAATTTGCTGAAGGTCTTGCTAAGTTTCTGAGACTGGCCTGGAATGTATGATCCCCCTGTCTCAGCCTCCCAATTCTGGAACTATCCAGGTGTGTGCCACTATGCCCCACTCGACTAATATTTCTCTAACAGTGCCCCCCAACACACTTACATACTGTGCCAAGTACTATGTTAGACCTCTAGAATTGTCATCTGGTCCACAGTGCTTATCAACAGCATTAACTAGAGTGGCCAAATTGAGACTCAGGTCCCAGAGACATCAAGCTTCTTATCTCAGCTCACACTGTAGGAACTGGCAGAGCTGGAATTCAGTCACAGATCCCATGAGTCTTGTTTTGACCCCTTTGATACAAGTAGTCATGGAGTCTTTCTTTTTCATTGACTTATTCAACTTTCACAAACCATCTCATATGCACAAAGTACTATGTTAAGCACTTTATCTTAATTCAGATGTAAAGGTTCCATACCTTTGGTTAGCTGTGCAGAGTCCAATATTCAGGGAATGCAGGGTGGCCCTGTGTCAGAGTACAGACCAAAGACAGTGGGTTCACAGAGGAGGAAGAAATCACTTCCAGCTGGAGAGATCAAGAAAAGCTTCCTGGAGGAAGGGAACATTGATTTAGGCCTTTGATGCGGCCTGGGTTTGGACATCAGTCAGTAACTTACAACTTCTGTCTCTTTGTCAAGCTATGTTTCCAGTAAATGACATTGGTTAGAACCTGGGACTAGTCTTGTGTCCCAACCCCACTCCCTTTCCAAGAGGTTATTAGACTGCTAGCATCCTGCCCAGCACAATTCATCTGATATTGACCACTCTGTCCCACAACCAGGGTTGAGGATTGATCAGTGCAGGTAAACGGACATGACTCCCACTCAGGGGGAAGTGTTAGGAAAAAGGAGGATGAGGGATGTGACTCAACAGCATCAAGAGAAAGCTTTAATGTGAGCCTCGAAGGGACCCTCTCTTGGCAGAATAGAGAGGGCCACCTGTGCAGTCCAGGGTGGGCATTTTTTATGGGGTGAGGGCAGGGGAGGGGCCAGTCTATAGAGGACCTACTTGAGGACTAGTATGGATAGATGCTGATTGGGTCAAACTGGTGCAATTTTTCAATTCTTCATTAGCATATCAGGGCATCAGATGCCAGTTTGCAGTTGGGACCGGGCAAAGAACAAATGTCAGGCACTTTCCTGGTAGGGAAGTAGTGTAAAGCACTGTTAAAGGTATAGAAGGGTTTGTTCTTTGTGGCTTTCCTGTTGCATTAGCTGAGAGAAAGAAAAATTCTAGCAAGCTGCTGCAGGCTGCCTCTTATAGGAAGCTCAGGGACTAGAGAGGGAGGGGAGAAAACAGTTGTTTAAGTCATTCTTAGTTAAATCAAAGAAGACTGGTTGTGGGAGGGTGAAACTAAGTTTAGAAAGGAGCCTTATAAATGGCCGATTCCACTGCTTTTCAAAATTATACAGCAGAAACTTTCCATCAAATGAAATACTGTGGGCATCAAGTATATCAAAGTGGGTCTGCCTTGGCTGGAAGTTAGAGTTGGGCTAACAGAATCCCTTTCCCTCCCTCCCTTCCTTGAAGATGAACCCCAAAGTATTCTACCTTCAAGCTACACCCCCAGCCCTATTTTATTTTTTATTTTGAAACAGGGTCTCACTAAGTTGCTGAGGCTGTCCTCAAACCTGCCAACATCTGTATCAGCCTCCCAAGTACTGGATTACAGGTGTGTGCCACTGCACCCGGCTGAATCTCAGGTTCTTTTAGTTCACCCTGCACAACATCAAACTTGTGCCCTAGAGAACATGGTTCAACGCTACTAAACCACTCCTGATCTCTCCCTGCATCACATAACCAACCAATGGAGGATCTGTGCCACCACAGGCAAACCCATCACAAAAACAGTGAGCTGAAGTCAGGACCCAGCTTTCTGGCATCCTCTTTCAAGTATTACTATGACACTATTGAGAGAAGAAATTGTTTTTATTGGTTTATATGCTTAATATTTTATTTTAAATGATTTTACATTTATAGAAGATTTTCAGAGAATATGGAGAATCCCCATGTATCATTTACCCGGATCTCTAACAGTTACATCCTTCATAACTGTGGAATATTTGTTAAAACAAAGACATTAAAACTTGATGCAACACTATTAACTAAATATTTCATTCCTGTTTCCCCCGTTTTTCCATTGATGTCCTTTTACTGAACCAAGATCCAATCCAGGATACCATATTGCATTTAGTTCTCATGACTCCTTAGTCTCTTCCTTCTGGGCCTTTCCTTGTTTATCGCCTTGGAATCTTCTAAAAGTGCTGGCCAGATATTTTGAGTTTGTCTGATATTTTCTCATAATTAAACATAGGCTCTAGATCTGGAGGGAGAGTACCATAAAAGTGAAGCGCCCATCTCTTAGCATCCTGCCAGGAGGTACATGGTGTCGGCATGACTCATTACTGGTGATGTTAAACTGGATCGGCTTTGTTTCAGGTGGTGCCTGCCAGATTTCTCCACTCCTGCATCACTATTTGTCCCTTTCCATACTCTATTATTTAGAAATGAGTTACTAAATGCAGCACATATGCAAAGAAGGAGGGATTAATATCCACAGAGGGAGGAATGTCAATGAATTTGTGGACCTTTGTTAAAACCAACACAGTCATAAATACATATTTGGGGGATATACGTTGAGACTCTGCAAATACCCTGCTTCTCCATAGAGCTGTTCCCACTAATTTTAGCATTCATTAGTTGGTTTTGCCTGCAGCAATTTATTACCCTTGTAGAGAAAAGCAAAACAAAAACAGAAATGGAAAGAAAAAAGAAGATAGGAAAAGAAGAAGAAAAAAAGTGCCTGTTTTTTAAAGTCAAGCTCTATTATAGGTGCATTACCTGGGTCAGGGTAGGTGTCTAAGAAAAGAGGGCTGAGCTATGTTTGCCAGCCTTTCTGGTCTTGTCCCAACACGGGAATGTTCTAATTGGCATCAACATGACACTTTCAGTAACCATCATACCCTGATTCCAAAGATGGTTCTTTTAGCACTTAAGAAAAATTCAGCATGGAGCAAAACAATAATACTTAACTTGTCTATTTTTTCTCAATTTCATCTTAAAGTACACCTAGTAGTGGAAACTGGGAAAGATATGCCCCTTAACCTGATAGTTTGTATGTGTGAGTGTGTGTGTTTGTGTGTGTGTGTGTGTTGTATGTTTCCTTTTGCCTCATAGGCATATTTATTACTGAATTCTATGGCATTTAGGGAGAAAGGGAGTTACAGGTCTGCCCTTAGCTTTGAAGAGTCATTTTTTTTTGTGGTACTGGGATTGAACCCAGAGGCATTCTACCCCCAAACTACACCCCCAGCCCTATTTTTTATTCCTTATTTTGAAACAGGGTCTCACTAAGTTGCCGAGGGCCTCACTAAGTAGCTGAGCCTGGCTGCGAACCTGCGATCCTCCTGTCTCAGCCTCCCAAGTACTGGGATTACAAGCATGCACCACCACGCCCAGCTTTGAAGAGTCATTTAAAAGAGCGTGAATCGTTAGTGAAGTTCGATAAGATGTTGATGGTAAAACATAGCTGACTTGAAGCCCAAGGACTAGGAACTATAAGCATGTGTATAGTTCTGCCCAAGCCTGCCATACCTTGGGGGAACTTGGAATGGGTCACTGGGAGTTAAACACATCAGGTCAGCTCATTTTATCATTGGAGCAAATCTCATGGAAGAGGCGACCTTAGGGATGGTCCTTGAAGGGTTGAGATTGACAGAAAGTATTTTAGACAAGATTAAGCATGTAAGAGTTAGCACGATGAAGAAAACAGTTACTATTATGAGGTGTTACTACCAAGCTCACTAATATGCACAGGGAGAGGAGGTTAGCAGGATGGGGTCTGAAGGGAAATACATCAAGACCTGTGTGCATGTATGTTTGTATCATTTTGAACCTCACTTATGTATGGTTACAATGCACTGATAAAAGTTATTTTTTTTAAAAAGAGTTAGCATGTGACAACCTAAGGATAAAAGAAATCCCTTACCGATTAAAACATTAGGGGATTTATACTCATGGTGCCTAGAATTGTTTCTGATTTTGAGGAACCCTCGTGTAGGGATGTGGCTAGCTACATCACTAGAGTATCAAGCACGCTAATGTTCTCTCTGCATCTTTATCCTCTAAGAATACCAATGGAGTTTCAGTAATTGTTTCTTCTTTGGCTGATGGGTTGGTTGATCACTGGTTGGTAGATTTAGGCCCATTCAGAGACTGTCCCATTACCATTTGGACTGTGTAGCAAACACCATTAGTGTCCAGCCCAGATCTCTAAGCTCCAACCCTTTCCAGGAGCGCTGACCTGGCTTCAGTTGCCAGTGAATTCATTCTTTGGCTAGCTGCTCTTCCTGGCAGCTCAGTATCCCTCTGCTCATGCTTGGGGCAGCCAGAGTGCAAGGAATCACTAGACGAACTTTGAGGACAGCCCTTAACTGCTGACTGCTGGCAGCTGGTAAATACAGGCTCTGTCTCCCTTGCTACTCCAGCAGGGTAACTCTGGGGCATGTCTATAGTTTCTTGGGGCACCCAAGTTGGATACATCTCCTATTTCCCACAGTATAATATAGCTTAATAAACCATCTTTTATTGCTTTCCTTCCCTTCTCTACCTCATTTATCCATCCTCACAAGTGATGTCTGGAATCACTTTCCAAACAAATGGGAGATAATCCCTGATTTATGGTAGTTTGACATAGGATTTTTCTACTTTGTGGTAGTGCAAACGGTAGACTCATTCAGTAGAAAACATACTTTGAGTTTTGATATTTTTTCCCAGGCTAGCTATATGTGGCACTCTCTTGGGATGCTTGCAGTTGCAGAGAGCTGCAGCCCCCTGTTGAACACGCAGTCACCAGGGTAAACAGTAAACAGCCCATACTACAGTGTACTGTGTTGTTAATCTAGGATGTTTGGTAGGCTAGGTATATTAACTGCATTTTAAACTTATGATTTCTTCTTCTTCTTCTTCTTCTTCTTCTTCTTCTTCCTTCATCCTTCTTCCTTCTTTCTTTCTTCTTTCTATTTTCTTCTTTCTTCTTTCTTCTGCACTGGAGATTGAACCCAGGGGACATTCTACCTCTGAGCTACACCACCAGTTCATTTTATGTTTTTATTTTGAACAAGGTCTCACTACTGAGGGTCTCACTACTACTGATTCTGGCCTTGAATCTTCAATCCTCCTGTCTCCCAAGTACTGGGATTGCAGGTGTGTGCCACCATGCCTATCTCAAATGCATGATGTTTTCAACTTATGAGGAGTTTATTGGAATATAACCCCATCATATGTTGAGGCACATCTGTATTTATGCTCAAATCTCTGTCTTTTGAACTGCTTCTGGAAAAAGACAAACTCAAATGGGCTTCTTCATGGTCATTTTGACTAAGGTGTCTGGGCTCAGAGGGGGAATAGATGACCTTGAATTCCAGTTGTGGCTGTGAAACACATTTGCTAGTCAAAACAAGAAAAAAGACTTTCAGTCTCTGAGCCTACATTTCTTACTTGAAAGGGGTAAAGATTGGCCTTGATGTTGCTAAATCTCTTCCTGAAGTTGAGGTTCTGAGATATCAACTCGTAAACACCTTCTTTTCTCCTTTATATCAGTGATTATTATCAGGGATTTATCTAACTTGTTTGAAATAAGTTTATGCTTTCTACCTACCGGGTCCCATTTTCCTAAGCTTCACACTTCCCGTATGAAGAAAGTCTGGATATTCTGTTTTCTTGGAGTGTTTATCTGTGACTTTGGATATAAACCTAGAATATGGTGAAGGCTAGTCATATTTTCATCTTCCTCCTCCTTCTCTGTCTTTATCCCTTTCCCTGCCCTGATTTTTCCACTTGTAAATGTGGAAAAGGACTGTCCTGAGATTGAAAATTCTAACCTATTTTTTGTACTGAATGTAATAATTGGTACCATTTTTTGAAAGCTTAGTACATGATAGGCTCTATGCCAAGCACTTTCCATAAATCATCTTATTTATTTCTACAACAGTGGTATCAGGAAAGTACAATTATTATTTATCATAAGGATGCTCAGATTTAAAGGATTATGCAGTTGCCCAAAGTCATGTCGTGGAGAAGCCAGGAACCCAGGCTTTCCCAAATTGATATCCTGCATTTTACTCACTATCTGCTTTTCTGAACAATATAAAATGCATTGTGTATAACTCTAAAGACTTGGATATACTTAAAAAATTACTTAGTAAGAACTGGGTTAAGGTGAAGATAGAAGAAGAGAAATGACTCAGCATCGCCAAGAAAAGCAAAGGTAGATTTGTTGGAAAGTTAGCTCAGTGAGGGAACAGTGTTATCTGGATACCCAACAATATTCTCTTTTTTTTTCAATTTAGATTCCATCAATACATCCCATTGAGAACAGGGAGGTTCTGATCTGTTGGCCATTTCTTGGAACATTGTATTCACTTGTGGTGTTATCTTCAAGAAAAACATGATCAGAATCAAGGTGTCCAGGGGAGATTAACCACAGGCTAGCGAAAGGGTTCTAAACTATATTACCGCAAGTCAGAAAATAACTAGGAGGATTTAGCCTGAAGAAGAGAAGACTCATGGATCTTGGAGGGGATTACTTGTTCAAAACCTGAATCTCTCTCTCAAAGGGGAAGTGGGAGTTAAACTTGTCTGGTGTGGCCTCGGGACATGGAAATCAATGAGTAGAAGTCACATGGTAGCCAATTCCAGTTCTGTTTAAGAAGGAACAATAACAAAAGTATACAAAATTGGAATAGGAGATTATATATATATACATATATATATTATATATAATATATATAATATGTATGTATATATATATATTTTTTTTTTGTGGTACTGGTGATTTTGCCCAGGGGCATTCTACCTCCGAGTTACACCCCCAGCCCTATTTTTTATTCTTTATTTTGAAACAGGTCTCACTAAGTTGAGGAGGGCCTCACTAAGTTGCTGAGGCTGGCCACAAACCTGCGATCCTCCTGTCTCAGCCTCCCAATTATTGGGATTACAAGCATGCGCCACCACGCCCGGCTTGTAATAGGATATTTTGAGAAGTGTTTACTCCTCTAAGCCTGTGCTTGTCAGGATTTTTTTAAAAGAGTGTGATATAAATCCAGCTCAAACTGGCTAAAGGACAAATAAAGTATCTAATTCCTCAAAGAAGTAAAGTAAGTAAGGCTACTTTCAGTTTCAGGAATTTGTAGTTTTTCACTGGTTTATTCTGCATAGATTTTCTTCTCCCGCAAACTTTTGCCTGGTCATAACATTACTTTATACTTTAGCATCACAAGGAAAAGAAAAAAAAAGAGTGTTTCTTATTTTTAACCAAAGTTCCTGGGCAAACTGTCATGTGCCCATTATTTATTGATTTTTTTATTGCTGTTTTAAGGAATCATCACAAATTTAGTGGCTGAAAACACACACATTTATTCTCTTATAGTTCTGCAGTTCAGAAATTCAAGATGATTCTCACTGGGTTAAAGTTAGATTGTTGGCAGGACTGTGTTTCCTCTGGGTACTCTAGGGGAGAATAGTTTCCTTTTCTTTTCCAGCTTATAGAGGCTACCCACACTCCTTGGCTTGTGGCTTTCAGCCTCTATCTCAAAGCCAACAAGAGTGGGTTGAGTTCTTCTCATCCTGCATTGCTCTGGCTTCTCCTTCTTCCTCTCTCTTCCATTTCTATTAACACTTGTATTTATATTGGGCCCTTCTAGATAATCCAGGGCACTTCCCCTGCCAATGTTAGATGATTAACAACCTTAATTCTATTCACATTCTTAATTATCCCTGCCATGTTACCTAGTATAGTCACAGGTTCTGGGGATAAAGACATGGACATCTTTGAGAGTCCTTAGTCTGTCTGCCTCATACCCCAAACAAGTCACTTCTGTGTTCCAGTTGGTTGATCCTGGATCAGGTGTCATCCCTGAATCTGTACTCAGGCAAGCCAGGTCCAAACCACATGGAATGAGAGTGTTGAAGGCAGTATCATTTGGTTTCTCAAAGGAACTAGGTCATTACTAAAGAAGAGAGAAGGATGTTAATGAGGCAGAATAAACAAACAAAAGACATCAACCACAGTGTGGGGTAGGGATATTCAGTATTAGGTATGGGATTAAATTAGAGGCTGCAGATTATTTTCATATTCTGATGTTTGAGTACTGTATCCCATGGCTCTGCCTAACCACAGGGAAAGCAAATTGCTGATCCCTTTTAATGATGTAAATTCTACCCTCTATTCCTGGGTGAGGCTCTGAGGAATCCTAGGCTCAAATTTACTATCTTGTTTATGTAGCTCCCTGATTTCTAGGTGTCAGAGGCCACAAGAATAATGCTGTTCAAAAAAGAGTGGAGAATATCTATCTTTCTAAATAACACACACACACACACACACACACACACACACACACACACACACGATTAAACCCAGAGGCATCCTACCTCCAAGCTACACTCCCAGCCCAATTTTATTTTTTTAATTTTAAAACAGAGTCTCACTAAATTGCTGAGGGTCTTGTTAGTTGCTGAGACTGGCCTCAAACCTGTGATCTTCCTGTCTTAGCCTCCCAAGTACTGGAACTGCAGATGTGCACCACCACACCTGGCTCAAAATAATATTTTTTTAAATGATGAAAGAGTACTATATTCCTTACCTGAGAAAAATATTTTTAAGGAACCCCCCCAAAGGCTTCAATGACAATCTTTGGCAAAATAATTCAAGGGTCAAAGGTCCCTAGGGGAATAAAAACAACAATGACAATAAAAGCCCTACTTCCTAAACTTTGCTTTGAGAAAAGCAAAAAAAAAAAAAAAATGGGGCTTTCCATAACTGAACATTTCCCCTCCCTGCCTGCTGCTAGCTGAAATTGGATGGGACCATGAAATCCTAACCAATTTCACTCCACCACAGGTGCCCTGAGGGATACATTTCCGGTACAGATACACAGTTTAGGGCTACAGATGGTGGAAGAGATAGAAAGCAGAGAGGTAAGAACAAGAGGAGAGTCATGGGAGGCGTTTTAGAAAAAGTGATGTGGCATTAATTTTCTTTCAGACTTTATGGTCCAAAGTGTTCAAGCAGGGGAAAACTTCATTGATAATAGTCAACTCCTGAACAATGCAGGCACAGCCATGAACTTGGAAGCAGGGCCTGTGCACACACCTCAAGTTCTCTGAGGATTTGTCTTTAAACCCACATCAAATGGAACAGATTAGTTGCCCCTCCCTGCATTGCCTAAAGCATGAAGTGGGCGTGGAGCTGTCCCTGGTGCTGAAGCAGCACTTGGCCAGCTCCTTGCTGCTTGGCCTGATTGCTGCTAAAGAACACATTCTCAGCTTGCCTTGGTCTCTATGTGACCAAAGGACCACCTCTAATTATGCCTACAAAACTGGATGAGAAAATCCAGAGTTCTTTTTCTGTCTCCTCAAATATGACTACAATGTAACCTTTGTGAGAGTAGGGAACTGGTTCTATTCATTCTTCTTTCTATTGGCAGTGCCTGGAATAGCATCTTACTCATACTGAGCTCAACTCGTGTGTCAGAGGCATTAACTAATCGTGTTTTCCTCACTTTCCCACAACCGACTGGAATGATTCATATGTGCATACAAACAGCATAGATAAGTAAACATATATACCCGTACATACACACACACACACACACACACACACACAGAAATAATCACAAGAGCTACAGAACAGATGAATGGATTACAATATTATGGGATATACACACAATAGAATTCTACTCAGTAATAAAGAAGAACAAAATTATGTCATTTTCAGGGAAAAGGATGGACCTGGAGAGCATATGTTAAGTGAGATTAGCCAGTCACAGAAGAGAAGGGTCATATGTTTTCTCTCATATGTGGAAGCTAGGGAATAATTGGGATACAAGAGGGACTTTAGATAATGGTGGAGAGACCCCAGTGGAGCAAGTGAGGTGGTCTAGGGGAGGTTCGTGGGGGGATGAGGGAGAAGTAATGAAGGAAACACTATCATTGACATTATGTACATATGTGAAAATACCAATGTCAATCTCAATATCATATATAGGAAAGGAGGAAGTAGGGAGGGAGCCAGGGAAAAGCTCATCAAGTGCTGTGTGCACTATCGCTATGAACTACATTATGATGCGAGACTACAGTGCACCAATAAATGTATTAAAATAAATAAATAAAAATAAGAAAGAGCTACAGAGTATTTATGTAATCCACTCTTCAGTGTATGAAGTGCTTTCCTTTAAAGCCAGTCTTCCACTCAACTTAAGCTTTATGTTATTTGCCTCTGTATCTGCACCTGGCTCCATGCCGGGTGGAGGACACACAATGGGTGCCTAGTTTTTTTGTCGTTTTGTTTTGGTTTTGGTGGTGTTGTTATTGTTGTTGTTTAACTGAGTAGGGTAATTTCACGTAAGGTAACAATAAAGTTCAGGGAGCAATGAATGGTCCTGTTGCACAGTTGGTGATTGGTGAAGAACTGTGACACTTCACCTACCTACCTTCACCTGTAGTAGGTACACATTGTCACTCCCTGGAGCTCTCAACTTCTCAACCTCAGTGACTCAATTCAAAGGCCACCTGAAAAAATCACAATTCCTAACATTGACTCTTCTAAATGACCCTGCTGTTTTCCTGATTGCTGATAGGTTGTAAATCCTTGTTATATCTAGTTTCTCAAAAATTGTGTGTAGGGGTATGTAGGTACTAAAGGATATGAAATATGTTACCAAGAGGTGACATTTGGAATGGAAACTATATTATTTCAGACCTTCCCTCTATTTTGGCACTTGTTACCTGTGAGGTAGAGTGTAATGGTTTTCATGATAGATTTTCAGAAGAATAGCAAGGATTCCCAATTCCCTTAATGAATAGTAATCCTCTCACTTCCGTTCACATGGTAGATTGTTCAAAGGAGCGCAAATACCAGCACATATGACAATTAGCAAGGGTATATTCATGGCAGAATTATTTCACCGCTCTGCCTTCAGGTCCTGTTTTGAAGGGGTAGGTGGCTGCAAAGTTGAGTCAGGGTCTTCACAGGTAAAGGTTAGACTATGCCTAATTCCCTTCTCTAAAACCCATGAAAATACCCCAGATCATACATTAGAGAGGGATAGAAGATGAGAAAGACCAAAAAGAGAAGAAAGGAAGGAAAGCAAAAAGAGGAAGGACGTAATGTAGAAGGGAATGTAAGACAAAGAAAGGTAGAAAGCTTTTAGTGAGCAGCTACTCTGTACCTCATCCTATGAAAGTCATGGTCATGCCGGGCGTGGTGGTGCATGCTTGTAATCCCAGTACTTTGGGAGGTGGAGACTGGCGGATCCGGGTTCGCGGCCAGCCTCAGCTCTCAAGTCTCTCTCTCTCTCTCTCTCTCTCTCTCTCTCTGTCTCTCTACTTAGTGAGGCCCTCCGCAACTTCGTGAGACCAGGTTTCAAAATAAAGTATAAAAAATAGGGCTGGGGGTATAGCATGGTGGTAGAATGCCCCTGGGTTCAATCCCTGGTACTGCAAAAAAAAAAAAAAAAGAAAGTCATGGTAGTCATGGTCACATTCTTCATTTCAATAACTTGCATCTGATATACACACTGAAAGCAGAGAAGAATGAATGCATGTTTTTAATCTTTCCAATCATGTATAATTCAGTCTGCACCTTTTACATATAAGGAAACCAAGCTATAGGGCAGCTGAATGGAGGGATTAGGAGGGCAAGAGCTCACACTGATAATTTCACCCAAAAAGGCTGTGTTACTGGGGTAGTAGAGGAGCTGGAAGGGGAAGCATGCTTTGTGAGTAGCCACAGTATCAATGAAGGAGCTAGTTTTATTACTTTATACCTGATACAACATAGGATCAGAAACTTGAAATATTTTCCAAAGTTATTAATTCACTCATTCACTAATTCATTTATTTATCCTATCTTTATTGAGTATCTACAGTAGCCAAAGAGGGAAATAGACAATTCCAACCCCTCAAGGGTCTACCAGTTTGGTGTGTACCTTTTCCTGGGGTGACATTGCCTCTAGATAAAATGATGGTCAATGGAGGTGAGGTGGAGAACAGAGGGGAACAAAGAGATATTCCAGGCAGAGGGAACAACACATCCAAACACATGGAGGGTTCAACATGTGTCGGCACAACACCTTCTCAGATTTCAAGTGGTCCATGGAGGATGAGGGGGAAGCAGGGTGGGTGGTAAGGTGAAGGAAGTTTTATAATAAGGACTTTGTCCTGCAGATGAAGGAAAAACAGCAAGCCTTCATCATCAAGCAAAACATGCCCTTTAGCAATATGAATAGAAAGTGGTGGAGCAAGCCATGCATGGTGGTGCATGCCTATAATTCCAGTACTTGGGAGGCTGAGACAGGAGGATTGCAGGTTCAAGGTCAGCCTCAGCAACTTAGCAAGGCCCTAAGCAACTTAGTGAGACCCTGTTTCAAAATAAAACAAAAAGAACTAGGGGTGTAGCTGGAAGGTAGAATGCCCCTGAGTTCAACCCCTATTACCAAACAAACAAACAAAAAAAAAAAAGAAGAAGAAAGAAAAGGAAAGAGGTGGAGCAGAAATTCCCCTTTCTTTGCAGGATGCTGTGTGAATCCTTGCCACCAGTCTTTTCCCCCTTCCTTGCTGCAGATGGTCACAGTGACAATGACCAGGCAGGTGCTTCCAAATGAGAAGGAAAAGGGAACAGATGAGTAACCCAGTTTGAGTCTGTGTTGTGCACTGAGAGACTGAGCTGCGTGGTAACAATTTGCAACATTAAATTGAAATGGGGTCTGATTGGCTGGAAAGCACTTGGCCTACATTAATGCCCGCAGAGACTCTCTAGGTCTGATTAAGCTACAGATTTTGCCAGGCCCTCTCCTGGTGATCCATCATTATTCATGTCAGCACCAGGCCTGACAGCCTCCCTCCTCCACCAAAATTAATGAATTGAACTCCATGACCCACATGTCGGAGGGGCTAAGACTCTCTAAGTCAGCACATGACCACGGGGTGGGCCATCATGTCCCTTCTTCTTCCCTGTGAAAGAGAGGCTAAGCCACTCCCCAATCTTCCTTTTGTCTTCCTCAGCTGCTCAGCTGGCACCCTGAGTGGGGACAAGGGGACCCAGGAATAAAGTAACAAGGTATACTTAGAATCTGGGAACTGAAATAGTCCTTGCAATGTGGTCTAGCTGTACCCCACTGTACTGCCAGGGAAAATGAGGCAGGCCCTGCATTCCACAATGAAAAACAGAGCAGAGAAGGGATTAAAGCAAATCTCGCCCTTTTTTTCTTGATATCTTGTACTTTTTTATACCTTGATTCCTCTGCTATTTTATTCCTCATTTCTCCTCTTTTCTGATAATGGAGAGAGATATATATCATTTCCCCAGTTTATGGTGGAACCCAAGTTCTACATGTCTGCTTTTTTTCTGTGTCCTCTGAACTCTGACATCAAAGCCAACCTTTCCTGTGGTGGACTGCTGTCATGGGGAGAAAAACCATGAAATTGTGTTTCTGGCCTAGAAAGAAACTTAGAGGTCACCTTCAATTTCATCTGCAGCATCCCTGTCAAGTAGTTCAAGCATAGGCTTGCATGTCTCTAGTGCCAAGGAACTCATTACTTCTCAAGGCATTCTTTCTATTTTAGGCAGTTTTGCCTATTGAGAAAGACCTCATCACACTGACACAAAATTTGTGTTCATACAGTTTCTACTCTTTGGTCATAGTTTTGATGTATTTAGCAGTGGAGCATGAATCTGTTTTTCTCTTCCATGTTGAGGTCTTTTGGATCTTTTATACTACCATTCATTCTGTCCTAAGAACAATGTCTACCCTTCCTCCCTAAAATACAATCCAGTCATTGAACTTGCAATAAGACATTATATCCATTTAATGAATCTGGACTAAGATTTTCTGCAATAAAATAGAATGGCATGAAATAAAACAGAATATCAGATTGGGTTTTGGGCACTGGGCCCCACTGAAAAATATTTTCTTACCATTATTAGTGTCATAAAAGCATTTCAAAGAACACTGGAAAATCTTCTCTTTGTTTAAATTTAACATATTTTGGATTAGATTCTACTTCATGTTTGTAACTGACTATTCATGCTTTAAGCAGTTGTTTAATCTCCTGGAACATCAGTCTCCCTGTCTCTTAAAAATAGAGAAAGTTGTGTGTCCTCTGTCCTTCACAGCCTTCTTGCAAGGGTCAATTGTGTTGAATGTGAAACTCAGAAAATGAGAGGGTCTGAGTTATGATAGGGTTGGAATGGTAGTAGTCATGGGAGAAAGAGTAGTGATTATTTCTCTTCATCCTTCTTTATTTCTTCTTCCCCTTCTCCTTAGTTCATGCTCCTTTTTGCAGTCTAGATTTTCTATTATTAGTTCTTAAATCAAGGGGCATCATGATATGTTGGGAAGACCAAGAACTTTTTGAGCAAACAGACCAAAGTTCAAGTCTCAGCTCATTTACTCATGGATCTTGATACGTGTTTTAAGGTCTCTACGCCTTGGCTGCTTTATCTTTAAGATAGGATTCTTAGTGCCTAACCCTGGCAAGGTTTCATGATTGTATGAGTTAGCCAACATGCATGGCACATGTAGAACTCAACAAATTCCAGGTCCCTGTATCCTCTTCTGACCTCTGACCACAGATACCTCAGGCTTCCAGGAATCAGTATATGTGCTGCCTCATTTTCCCAGCAGCCTCTACACCAGGGAAGGGGAACAGGATTCCTGCATTGTATAGGAAGAGGAAGCACAGGGCTGCAATGTGATTCCTATCTGAGGTTACAACGTGGCCGGCGCTCTGGCACTCCCTGGCACCCTCACTCCCCATCATAAACAAAGAAGATAGTCATGTTTGCCCTGCCTCTCTCACAGGTCTGGTGTGAGCATCAAATAAAAAATAAGAACAAGGCTATGTTCTTAGTGATCCAATTGGGATGGTTTTATTTCCTTGGACATCCTTTTAATTCCAACTGAATATGTGTTTCCTTGGCTAGATGGGAATCTCTAGGCATGTGCTTCTGCAGAAGTCATTTTTTCCTGTCATGAGCTGTGCCCTTTCCATGTGGAGCCTGGAGCTGCATCCCTGCCTGAGACCTGCCCCTGAGGGTGAGATGTGCGCCACTCAGAGGGAGCAGAGCCTCTTCCTCCTGTCCTCCCTGTGATCTGCATTGCAGTTCCTACTCCTTCATATGCTGTATTCCCGCCAAGTAGAGCTCCTCTAGGTTCTCCCAACATGCATTGCAGCTCCAGCCTTCTTCCTGTATTTCACTCACACCTTGGTGTTTTGTGAGGAAGGGAAAAGACTTTCCTTCGCCCCTCCAGCTAGATTCATCTCAGGAACCAACTCTCCTGTGAACCTTTCTCAAATTGTTCCACCTAAAAGTAAGGAATCTGGTGTTTAAGCATCCTGGATATAAATCCCAGCTCTGACATTTATTGATGTATGACCTTTGGCTACTTCTGAGCCTATTTATTTTAATCAGTGAAATGGGTATAACAGTCTCTCTGGCAGCCTGAGTGTTGAATGTGGTGCTGTGTGTAAAAGGCTGTAGCACATGGTAGGTACTCAACCTAACTTCAGTGGGGGTAAAAATCCTCTTGTTTCCTGCTATATCCCAGCCCTAGTGCTGGACCTGACATAAACATACCCCAATAAACATGAATTAAAAATTTCAATAATCCCCTATCCATTCTCTGAAGTTCTTTCTCTCTCCTCTCTCCTCTCTCCCTCTCTCTCTCTCTCTCTCTCTCTCTCTCTCTCTCTCTCTCTCTCGCTCTTTTTAATTAATATCAGCCCCAAAGAGTCCTCACTAATTTCTAGGTGTCTGGAAGGGAGAATGTCACCAAACAATTCTGGTCCCCCGCCCTTCTTCAGACAGAGTAACTTCCATTATTGTGTTTAAGATACTAATATTAGCTAGGATTTAATTTTAAGCTATGACTTATAAAAATAGCTTCTTAATATCAGTAGTCTTTAGAAGATGGGTCAAAACCATTTAATCAGTCGGGAAATATTTAGTGTTTCACAGCCAGCATTTTAAAGAAAAATAGAAAAGGACATGAAAGAATGGAGTAGAATTCAATAAGAACAGAATGTAAGTAAGTAATAACAGAATTAAGTAATTAAGTAAGTAATAAGTGCAAAGAGAATGGGCTAGAATAGGATGAAGTACAATAGAAATGAATAGAAAATGATATGGAATGAATGAGAATGGATCAGAATGTACCAGAAGAGAAAAGAATAAACCAGAATATTTAAGCATACATCCATTGTAGTAAGAGCATTTTTGTCTGTGTGCATATGAAAACTTTAGGTCAATTATATACATATACACACACTTATGTACACATTTGTGTGTTTACTATTGTGGACTCCAGTGGCACATGAGTTAAATGTTTTGGCTTTATGTCATGATAGCACTGGCCTTGTTTTATTGCTTAAGTTAACCATAACTGATCCCCATCTGGGTCCTCCAGTCTTCTTACCCTGATTGTAGCTTTAATAGATGCTCGGGATCTGCTGGTCAAATTGAATGGCTGAGGAAGCACTGGGTTTTGTTGCAGTACTCCTTTCAAAGAGGTGGACATATATCAATAATAATAGTAAGTACTAAAGAATATTAATCACTAAGTTAAATGTTTATAACTGATAGCCTCTTGTCATTTATTGCTCACATCATCCTTCTGAGATCCCCTTTCTGGGGGGGTACTGGGGATTGAACTCTGGAGCATTCTACCTCTAAGCTACACCCCCAGCCTTTTTTATTTTTTACTTTGAAATGGTCTTTCTAGGTTGCCAAGAGTCTTCCTAAGTGGCTGAAGCTGGACTCGAACCTGCGATCCTCCTGTCTCAGCCTCCCAAGGACTGGTATTACAGGCATGCACCATCATGCCCAGCTCTGAGGTCAGTGAATCTCAGTGGAAGCAGAGTTAGATTCATCTGTCCCAAGCTCTTGAACCATGTCAGGAGATCTCTGGGGCAGGTGAGGCAGGTAGGCATGAGCTTGCAGACTTCAACAGGCTTCAGAAGCTGGCCATTAGACAGATAAGGACTCTGTGCATGCGGGTGGTTGGGGTGGTGTGGGGTGGCAGAAAATACAAAACTATTCAGGCACCTGCATTTCTAATGCCAGTCATTCTGACACTGACCTCGGCTTCATCCTAGGGCAGGTGGTCATCACAGGCCCAACATCTCCCCCATCATTGTGCCTTGGCTCCCCCTCCATGGCTTCCTGTGACACAGGCATTAGAAATTGGTTGGACACAGTGAGAGAGATAGTGGGTAACTATTGTTGGAATTCTTTAGCTTCCATTTTCTTGTTCTTAAATGGTGCAGGTAAGCGCTGCTTTTTAAAGAGACGTGATAAGAATAAGAATAGAGAAGACAGGCAGAAAGAAAAGTAGGAGCCTAGCATAGTAGGCCCTCACTAAATGGAAATACCTTTCACTCTATGGTGATGATGCCCAGCTGTACTGGAGCTGCTGGATTCCTGCCACACCTGCTCTTTCTCTAGCCCTGGGAGCCTTTCAGCAGGAGAGGGACAGCCTTGAAAGGGGTCAAGGAATAGTTTCTGGGAATGGTCCTTAGCCTGGAGCTCTGGTTGCCACAGGGCATCTCAAGGGCTTAGTTATTCCTGGCCTCATGACCCAGCACTTCTTCCCCTCTTCCCCATGCTGCAAAGAAACTAGGGATTTCTCTCTAGAAGAGATCTGGGAGGTTGGCGTGTTCCACTGAACCAATAGACCCAGGTATGGAGAGGAGGGAAATCTCAAGGGGCTTCCCCTGGGACCAGGATCAGGTTTACCCTCCACACTGCAGGGACAGCCAGGGTCTCTGACCCTGTTACTTGTGAGCCCTGAACATGCCAGGCAGCAAACTGGATACAGTCTTAATATTTCTCCTCAAAACGCCATGATGCATTTGCGAGTCCATTTCACGGAGGAGAATGCTCTGGCTCAAAGGCAAAGACACATGCTCCATGAGGAATAATAACAGCAGCAACAACAGACCACCTCGTATTGTACTTGCTGAGGGCCAGTCACCATTCAGTGTGCTTCACAGTACAGTGTTCATACCAGGATTCCCTCCAGGGCTGTCTGACTTCAAACCCCAATTTCTGCAAAGACCGGAAGCTTCAGAGAACCAGGAAAGGGCTTTGGCAAAACCCTGATCCGCATTTAATCCAGGCTTCCCACATCCCAGGCTGCATCGTCTCTGCAAATTCCTAAATCTTGCTGAGCCTCGGCTTCCTTATTTCACAAATGAGGGTGCTGAGAACAGCCTCATGGAACTGCTGATTAATGCTACAAGATGTGTCTAGTCCCTGACAAATATAAAAGACTCTAACAATGTAACGATGATTCCATTTTTTTTAATGGCCTGTGCAAAGAACATAGACCTGGGCCATTGGCACCATGTGGACAGAGCCTGGATTTTTCCTTCTCCTTGTTCTGCCCTTAATCGTACTGCTGTGCCTGGCACTTTGAGGCTATCTGAAAGTTGAATTACTTTCAGGGAAGTTGATTGATTGAATGTATGAGCAAGTGAATTAATGCAATCAAATTAGGTATTTGAGGCATCTTCTTAATTTCTGTGCAGGCATTGCTGAGATGAAAGCCATCCATGTTTAGTTCTGCCCCTGCAGTTGTGGCCACAGATAGGTCTGTGTATGCAAAGAGGGAGGAGGCTGAAATCGCTGTCCAGGTAGCAGCCTGCTGTCCCTCGGGTCTCTGGCTCCATCCTCTTGGGGAAGTTTGCCTCTCAGCAATCAAGTGAGCCTGGCTTTGACTTCCGTGGGATTTAGACATTCATCCCCATCATCATTAGACAATGCAAAAATCTTTTTTTCCTTTTCCAAAACACCTCTCCTCCATTCCCTGGAGAATATAATTTTTTCAAAGGCGGTACTGAAGGAATTTAATTTGAGAGGCTATTCAAGCCATTTTCTACTATAATATTCAGAAATGAGAGCAGTTCTGCCTTCTTGGAGCTGACCTCTTCTCTTAATGGGCACCCAGCTCTCAGGCTGATGGTCTGCCTGGGCTTTCAGGTCCTTTGGGGGCCTTTTCTCCCCACCGCATCTACTACAACTACCACATCTACACCATCATCTCTCCTGGAAAAAATTGGCACAGCTGCCTCTTCAGTCTTGTCCGGGCCTCCAGATTTGCCTCTCCCTGATTCATTCTCCACATTGCGACCAGCAGGGATTTTCTAAAGCTAAAATCTATCATGTTGTTCTCCTCCTAATAGCAACTAAGAGGCCAGAGGCTCCCCATCACTCACAGGAACATGTATAGCATTATCATAGTAAGGGCTGTAGATATATTGAATTCATTCATTCATTCATTCATTCAATGTTCATTCATTCATTCATTTAATGTTCATTCAACATTTATTGAGTTCAGTCTCTGTGCCAGGTACTGTAATAATCACCAGGTATACAGGATGAATGGAACCAAATCCTTATCCTCATGGAGCTGATGTTTTTGTCAGAGAGCAAAACGATGCACACATCCATAAATTTATGTAATATTTTATATTGTCAGACTTAATAATAAGTATCATGGGGAAAAATGAAGTAGGGCAATAGATAGAGAATTACAAATGATTTTTTTTTTGTTTGGTTACTTTTGTGTTTTGTTTTTTTATTGTTGTGCTGGGATTGAACCCAGGATTATACCTCTGAGCTATAGCCCCAGCCCTACTTTACATTTATTTGGAAACAGGGTCTCACTAAGCTGCTGAGAGTCCCGCTAAGTTGTTGAACCTGGCTTTGAACCTGCATTCCTCTTGTTTCAGCCTCCCAAGTACTGGAATTATAGGCATGCGCCACCACGCCTGGCTAGGATTGCGTTTCTAAAAGATGACCAGGGAGCACTTCCTAAGAAAGTAGCATTTGCTTGGAGTCATGAGTGAGGTTGGGGAGTGAGCAAGCAGTGTAGGTATCTAGAGAGGTAGAGTTCCTGGCAGAAAGGTAGAGCTCTGGGTTGGCTTTCTACCTCCATTGCCTTCAGTGTATGACCTTGAAGAAAGTTCTCCTGCATAATATGAGGGTGGTGTGAGAGTTCCAAGTTCTTATTCTCACTCCCAGAACCACTGGTGCTCTGCTCTATACTTATTCCTGGCTCAGCCCCATCAGTGACCATCCCTGCTAGCTCTAACCACACTGAACCACCTACAGCCTCTTCCCACCTGGCCTTTCCTCCATCTCGAGACTCTTTTCCTCTGTCTCATCCTTACCTACTCACTTCTCCTGATCACTCCAACTCAACCTTCAGATACCAATGGAGACATCACTTTCCCCTGGAAACCTTAGGTGACCTCCCACCCTGATGGTGGGGTTGTGCCCCACATGCTTCAGTTCCTCTCTGTTTCCTCCTTTTGTTGCACTGCCCACTGCGTTGATCCTATCTCTGTTGCTTATGAGACTTTGAGCTTCGTGGGGCCATTTGAGCCAGAGTCTGACACATAGCCAGTGCTTCATGAATGTTTGTAGAATGAATGAATGAATGGTATTGGAAGAAGGCAGGATCAAAAACTGACTAAAAACAGCTTCTTCAAAATCAATCAATTAATCAATTAAAAGACCAATGGACATACTCATTACGTGTTAACGGATGAAGATGTCCTGGCCAAGGGGAAATGAAGGATTTACCAAATAAATTTATTCCTTGCATGCATGAAATATTTTACAAATTACCAATCCTTCTGTCTTCATTATTTCATTTGCTTTCCACAGCAAACTTGAGGGACTTCAAAGGGCAATGAGATTGTGTCAAACAAGATCAGCCAGGTGGCAAAGAATGGGATTAGCATTCAAACCTAGTCTTCTCACTCTTAGCCCATGGCTGCATCACTGAAGGCTGGGGACGTGTGTGTGTGTGTGTGTGTGTGTGTTGAGTAGGGAAGGAGGAGTTCATGGAAGCCTTCTGGTCCCACTTGGACTCAGTTGTCCCTGCAGGGGCACCTGGCAATACAGCTGATACCTCCGCTTCCTAAAGGGTTGGCACCAAATGCCGGTAGTTAGTGGATTGATTTCTAAAGAACCCCAAAGAACTAAAACCTAATTACCAGACTAATACATGTGTATCTATGTTTGTAGCAGCACAATTCACAATTGCCAAACTTTGGAACCAGCCAAGGTGTCCATCAACAGATGAATGGATCACAAAACTATGGGATATGTACACAATGGAATTTTACACAGCCACAAAGAAGAACAAAATCACATCATTTTCAGGGAAATGGAGAGAACTAGAGAACATCATGCTAAGCGATATTAGTAAGTCACTAAGAGTAAAAAATCGGATGCTCCCCCTAATCTGTGGGAGCTAGATAGAATGGGACATAGAAGGGACTTAGAAGGGAAGAAGAAGAAATCTTTAGATGGACAAAGAAGGTGACCTAACTGAGGGAGTTGGGAGGGGAGTGGAGGGAAACACACTATAGCACATGATGTACATACACAAATCTATAAGACTCAATCATTATCCGGAGCATGAAAGGGAGGGAAGGGGGAGGGAATAGGGTGGGATTGAAGGGAGGGCTAAATGTGCTATGTGTGCATGTATGATGTTCATACCCTGACATATATAAAAAAAAAGAAAATGAGGAAGTAGTGATGATCTCTGGGGAGAATATCACCTTGAGGCTCCTTCAGCCTGAGGTTTCAGGAGGCT
This sequence comes from Glis glis, assembly GCA_004027185.1. Lineage (NCBI taxonomy): Eukaryota > Metazoa > Chordata > Mammalia > Rodentia > Gliridae > Glis > Glis glis. The sequence continues at coordinate 26,318 of PVJS01004003.1, forward strand.
GAGACAAGAAGTCAAGAGTACAAGAAGGCGCATGTTGACCTGGGAGCCCAGAGACCTGGGTTCTGTCTTTGATCATGTACCTCTTTTCAACTGGGTTTCAGTCTCTCCATCTTTAAAATGAGAGAAAGACAGAGACGGTCTGTGGTTTTTAAGCTATGTGCCTCTGGACCCTAGGGATTTGTGGTTGCACTTCAGGGTCAAAGGGGACAGTGGTGGAGGATGAAAAGAGGCAGAGCACACTGGCATTCTGCCCTCACTCTTAGAGAAACTATCCCTTCGCATGTTTTGTGTTTTGGCCTTTGAGTGTAAAATTTCATTTGGACAAAGGGTTCTGCTACAAAATAAAGTTAGAACACCTCTGGGCAAAATGCTCTTAATGGCTTTCCAGTTTAGACCATCTGTGAAAAAAGAATCTGAGTGAAAATAAAGCCTTAAATTTCAAGCACTCAATCCAGGAAGGGAAGAGGACAGGTTGCAGGGAGGCAGAGGTGAGATTAAATGGAAAGAACAGAAAGAAGCCGCCAATGTTGTCTGTGATTTTAGGATTTAAGCCTGGGGAGAACAGGTGACTCACGGATGCTTGCCTTCTCTCTTTTCCTTTTGCATTTTATTGACTTTCTTCTTCTTCTTCTTCTTCTTCTTCTTCTTCTTCTTCTTCTTCTTCTTCTCCTTCTCCTTCTCCTTCTCCTTCTCCTCCTCCTCGTCCTCCTCCTCCTCCTCGTCCTCCTCCTCCTCCTCCACCACTACAACCACCACCACCACCACCACCACCATCACCAAACTAAATATCTCTTGAAAATTTTGAGAGGACATCAGCAGTTAAGTTATTTTAGGCCACAGCTGTATTTTTTCCTTCTTTTATAAATATGACTACCAGAAGTTGGTCATGCAAACAGATGTTTTTAATAGTTATTGAAAGTTCATTGGAAAGGAAGACTCGTCATCACATGCCAGAAGTGGATATGACCAAAGAGAGGCTCTGGCTCATTCATCCCATTGTAGAGGTGGGAAAACAGTCCTGGAGAGCAGAGACCCCCAAATCTCACCATCAGCAGTAACCCCAATAGTCCATCCAGCCCAAGTGAAGTCTAAGGTATATATCACATAATTCAAAGAAGATATAGATGTTACTGACTTGACTTCAAATGCAGATTGTTAGTACTATACTTTTTTTTTTTTTTTTGATAATACTGGGGGTTGAACCCAGGGCACTCTTCCACAGAGATACACACCTAGTCCTTTTTTGTTTTTTTTTCTTTATTTTGCAGTACTGGGGATTGAACCCAAGGACATTCTACCTCCGAGCTACACCCCCAGCCCTATTTTTATTCTTTATTTGGAAACAGGGTCTAAGTTGCAGAGGACCTCACTAAATAGCTGAGGCTGGCTGCGAATCCAGATCCTCTGGTCTCAGCCTCCCAGGTACTGGGATTACAAGCGTGCACCACCACGCCTGGCTTTTTTTTTTTTTTTTGAGACAGAGTCTCGGTAAGTTACTGCAACTGGCCTGTTGTCTCAGCCTCCCAAGTACTGGGATTACAGGTGTGCACCACCGCACTCAACTGTGAACTTCTTGTAGTATGTACAGTGCTCCAGGACTTTTTAGCAGAAGGTCTTTACTCATGCTATTCCCTTCATCTGGAGTACTCACCCCTCTTTATTTGGCTCTGATTAAGCCAGAGTAGCTGCTGTTCATTGTTGATGACTCAAGTCAAGTTTCAGCTTCCCCACGAATCTCTCATGGCCTTTGTCCTCAGTGTCTGAATCGCCTGACCATCCTAAGTGTGTACATACCAACCCAAGCTTACTTACTTCCATCACGAGCGTAGCTTCATGCAGTCAGGGTGCCCCCCTCCTGTCTGTTGAACTGCAGGACAGGGAGTGTTTTGGCTCAGAGATATATCATACCCTTCTGTCAGAGCCTGGCCCATGACTGACATGTAACAGTGATAATAGACCCTCACGTAACAGTGCTGGTGGATGCACCTCAGCCCCTTTGGGCCCCATTTTCCTTGTCTATTAGATGCTGAGATGAATAAGGCCACAGGGTAGCGACTCTGAGAGGTGCAAATGAAACGCTCTGTGTCAGAGGACCTCACAGCCATGCTTCCCATGAGCGAATGGGTTGTCTCTATTTAAACAGTCACATGGAGGTCATGTTCCATAAGTGCCTACTGCGCCCCATGGCCATATGCCAGGCGCCAGAGACTTCTAGAAAAGGAAATAGCACAACCTTCCACCTTCAGAATTAAGGTTTCTTGTTTTCTTGTATATGTCCAGGAAGGTTTCAGTCATATCTCAGAATCTCCTACCCCGAGACCTGCTGCCTTATAACTGAATTGCTGCTTCAACTTTGAGGAAGAGGCTGCTGTCCTAGGTGGGAGCACTTGCTTTCTAGTTCTGAATACATCAGAAGACACAACTCACTCCTGAGCTGTATCAGTGCTGTATCTATCCCTGAGACCCTCACACCTGTGAGGCAGGTGTTGCTGCCCTCTTATTTCTAAGGAAGGAACTGCAGATCAGAAAGGCTGCTCCTTCCATTTGGATACACTGGAGCCAGGACCAGAATCCCTGTCCTGGGGAGGAAGAGATGGAGGAAGGTTGATCAAGGGATACTACCTTACAGTTAGAAAACAGAAATAAGCCCTGGTGTTGCAATAGATTGTGTATTTCCAAAAGGCGAGAAGAGAGGATTGTGAATATTTTTACCAAAAGATAAATGTTTTAGGGGATAGGTATGTTTACCCTGGTTTGACCATTACATGAAGTATACATGTGTAGAAACATCACATGGTATGCCATGAATATGTGCAATTTTTATATCAATTTTAAAAATAATTAAATTCAAAGAGAGTCCATGCCCGTGCTTTCCCTCTGCTCTTTGGTCTTCGTTGGAGCCAGGCAGTCACCTTGGGCAGGCTTCTGTCCCACAGACAGGAGGACAGCCTGTGTGAGGAATGGTGCAGGTAGCAGTTGGCCTCAGAAGGCCTCAAGATAAAGAGGTGAGCCATTCCTTCCTGCTTTCTCTGTCTTTATCTTTACAAGCTTCATATTAGACATTCTCCCCTCACATTTTCAATTAACATTTCTGCCTGATTCCCTCTTATTTTTCTCTCCCATTTTGTGACAATTTTTTCTTTGTCCATTCTTCTCTCCAAATTGCTGGATACATTCCACCAACCTCCCGTCAGTCAGCATCTCCCTGAATGCTTTTGCCTCTTCCATTCTTTCCAGAATGTTCTTTTGGCTGGTAAATCAGGCCTGGTTGTTTTCCTCTTCACACTTTTTCACAAGATAGAATCCATGCGTTTTCACTTCTTCTAGATGTTTCTTCGGGACCCGGTCAGTGTCCACCATCCCTCTGTCCCAGCAGCTCACAGCTCTGCAAATACACCCTGTCATGTGCAAATTGTTTGCTCACCTGTCTGGAAGAATTGGAAGGACATTGAAGGGAGAGGGATTATTTTATTCATCTCTTCTTCTCTAGTTTCTAGCACAGATGAGATGTTTAGTGGATATTTTGTAAAGTATGTGAATTAATGTACCAGACATCCCATACTCTCCTTTACCTCTGTCTTCTTCCCCAGATTCTAGAAACTGGAAATCTGCATTCCAATATCCAGTCTCTTCAGGAGAGGTGCCGGCAGGAAGCTATTGAACCAACACTTCCATAGCATTTTACAGATTACCAGCCATTTTACACACATTAGTCCTGTTTGATCCTCACAACAACCTGTGAGCTCAGGGGTGGAGATTTTCATACCACAGTAGGAAGAGGGTAGTAAGAGGGTAGCGAGACGCCAACGGGGCTGCATGGCTTGTCTGTGGTCACACAACTAGTGTGCCATGGTGCCAGGATTTGCACCCCGCATGATTTCTGTTGCCCCAGCCCTTGGTTTCTTCTGTAATGAAAACACTATGTCTTAATTACAACAAATGGGGAAAGGAAAAGCCAGGGTAATTATTGGTGACACATTGAGCAAGTGTGAATCTCTTGGAAGGATTGAAACGCTTTCTTTCTGTACCTTCAAGGACTTTTTCATTACTCCTAATTCCTCACATTTGTATATCAATTTAGGGGTTTGCAAAGTGATTTTTTTTTTCAGTCTCAGACTACAGTTGCTCTTAGTTCAGAGGAATGGGCAGAATAAGGTTGTAGCAGACATATTTTTATTTTGTCTTCTTCACTGTGCCATGCATCATGCCGGGCATCCTGGATATAATTGTGAGCATGTAGATGTGATGTTTGTCCTCATGGAACTTAGAGCTGAATGGGGGAGATGGGATAGTAAATACTTGTGCAGTGTTTACTAGAACACGGAAAGCAAAGATTCTGTGTTACATGGATTCTAGGCACAGGGTGGCTGAACAAGATTTTTCAGAAGGTGGCAGAGACCTAAAGAATAGGAACAGAGAAGTTACCTGGGCAAATGGTGGTGGGGACGAATGTCTGAGGCAGGGAGAATGTGTGTAAATACCCAGAGGCCAAAGTCAGACTGGTTCAAGATCACTGTGAGTTCTGCAAATGAGTGCATTGATCGCCTTATCGGGGAAGGGACTTGGTGGCATCGACCGGTGCATTCAGGGAGAACCTGAAAGCCATAACCGAGACCTCTTGCCGCCCAGCCCTGCATCCAGTCTCCCTGACTGCACTATGGGTCTCCGTCTTTCTGAAAGCAGAAGGGCATATCTAGAGGAAGAGCTTTGGCCTCCTGAGTCCCAACACAGAAGCTGAGGACTAAAAGGAGCAGGCTCCATCTGCCAAGACCCCGGAGGCCCTGAGCCCTGTCCCTCTGCCACACTGCAGACTGGGCCTCCTGCCACTTGAAGATTAGTCACAGATGCTACAAAAGCATCCGCAATATTGTGTCAAAAAAAGACGTGTGGCGGCATTCTGATAGCAGGCTTATTAGCCGGTTATTATCCATTCACCCAAATATTCCGACTAATCAGCCTTCAGATGGGCAGGATTAATTGGTTACAATCCTAGCACTGGGCACATCTAATTGAAATGGATGTATTCGCCTTTCATAACGGACAGCTTATCCATTGCCATTACACAGAGAGCGCGCCCCCGCCCGTGGATTTTGCTCTCAGGGCCATTACCCGGGGAGACCATGGCAGGATGAATGGAGCTGTGTTCTCACTTTTGTTCAGGGCCATAGCCACCTTCTACTTGCATCACGATTATCTGTTGGCTGCATATCCATCCATCCTAAAGGACTATGAGCAACTTGTATTTGTTTAGCATTTAGGTATGGCCACGTATCAGTATAAAAGCCAAAGTAATAATGCCATTTATTTTTCTCTCCTAGAAAACAAGTCTGATGATAAGAGAGTCAGGACTGATAGAGTGACTTCTGAGTATGACTACAGGAAAAATCAGTAACTGTGTTCAAGCCACAAACAACAGGGAGGGAGAGAAAGGGAAAAGGAAAGCAAGACACACTTTCCAGAGGAAGCAACTCCCTTTAAGGAACTTTCTGGAAAGCCTCTCCCAATGCTTGTACATATGCTCTCATTGGCCAGAATGTAGTCACGTGAGATGCAGTTCTCAGCTGTAGTACGCCCTGTGCAAATAAGATCAGAGTCTGTTACAAAGAGAGAAAAGGAGCCGGGCGTGGTGGCACATGCTTGTAATCCCATTACTTGGGAGGCTGAGACCGGAGGATCCAGCGTTGTGGCCAGCCTCAGCTACTTAATGAGGCCCTCCGCAACTTAGCAAGACCCTGTTTCAAAAAAAGAATTAAAAATAGGGCTGGGGGTGTAGCTTGGAGGTAAAATTCCCCTGGGTTCAATCCTCAGTATTGCAAAAAAAAAAAAAAAAGGTGGGGGAGGAGAAAAGGAGAGGGCGCACTGGGAGCCACCCTGACTGTCTTTGACAGTCCGTCTGGGTCTGAATTGGGTCATTATCCTTCACAGGGTTTTCCTTGCACATCAGAGGGAGGGCTACGAATTTTGGTTAAGAATAAGAATCTGAAGGCTGGGGATGTGGCTCCATAGTACCACAAAAAAACAAACAAGCAAAAAAGAATAAGAATCAGATAAACCCGGGTGTGAATGTTGGCTCTGCTATTTATAGGCTGTCCCTTGGGCAAGCTTTGCTTAATTTTTTGAGCCTAGTATCTGCATTACTGTAATAGTCATACTGACTTCATAGAATGGCGATGAGGATGAAATGGATGGCTTCTAACAAAGCGCGCAGCAGGGTTCGTGGCACATAGGGGAGGTATTGATAACCGAGAACTTCCAGGATTATTAAGGGCTGGAAGTTCAATGAAGGTATCCAAGACATGGATATTATATTCTGTTTTAAGCATTACTGGAGTGAGAAAACCTGTGCTTTTAGACCTGCTGAATGGCCCTGTGGTGACTAGCATGTCGATTAATCTGCCTGAGACCCGATTTCCCTTCTTAGCCAGATGTGGTGGCACGCTCCTGTAATCCCAGTACTTGGGAGGCCGAGACAGGAAGATCTCTGTCTCAGCAATTTACAAGACCCTCAATAATATAGTGAGACCCTGTTTCAAAATAAAAAGTAAAATAGGGCTGTGAGTGTATTTCAGAGTAGAACACCCCTAAGTACATTCCCCTGTACCAAAAAAAAAAATCCTTCTGTAAAATAAAGGTAATTTGGTCTGTTCTCAGTTATGAGAATTAAAGAATTACTTTCTGACCTATAACAAGAATTACTAGGCAGTCCTGTGTAGTGAGAAGACCCAGGTAGGGAGTCAAACCAGTTAGTCTCAAACCCCAGCTCTGAAGCTGGGCCTGGTGGTGCACGCTTGTAATCCCAGTACTTGGGAGGCTGAGACCGGAGGATCCAGGTTCGCAGCCAGCCTCAGCTACTTAGTGAGGCCCTCCACAACATAGCAAGACTCTGTTTCAAAATAAAAGAATAAAAATAGGGCTGGGGGTGTAGCCCGGAGGTAAAATGCCCCTGGGTTCAATCCCCAGTACTGCAAAAAAAAAAAAAAAAAAAAAAAACAGCTCTGCCACCTCTTAGATAGAACTTTGGCCATGTCACATGACTTTGCTGAGCCTTTTTTGTTTGTTTGTATTTTATTAGGAAAAGGAAATAGCAATAGTTTCCATGTAGATTTCTTATAAGAATTGCAGGGAATTGTCTACATAAATGAAAGATGCCTGATAAATATGGAAGGCTCTAAATAAATTACAGCAACGATTATGGTGGTGAAGATGATGTTGATGGTGATGATGATGCCGGGTCACTCAATACTTATGGATTGCAAAAATAACTCCAAGAATGAATGAATCAACAAGCAAACTAGCAGCCTGGAATTAGGGCCCTCCTCCTGCAGAGCCACCCAGAGGGGAACACACAGATCAAGATTCCCTGGGGGATTCTGAAACCTGCTTTTGCTCTGAGCAGTGCCAGCAGTACTTGGCTGGTTCCACATACCAACGGGGACCACGTAATGTGTATCGAGAGCTCCCTCAGGGAAGTCTTCTAGTCATGTCCCCGAGAGAGCAGACTTTCCATCTGAACATCACCTCCAATCATCCCCAGGAGTGTTTGTGTACTCTTGAGTATCAACTCTGTGCAGTGACCTAGCCCTCAACCATGCTTCCAGGACCACCTGTGTGGACATGTGGCCTAGCAGAGTACCACGAAGCATTTCTTACACCGAGGGCGAGATGCTCACATTACTCACGCTTTTCTCTTCTAATAAGATGCGATAAAACCTTTATGGTACCTCCAACCAGCATATCCCTGTTCCGCTTCCATGTTATTCTTGCTTTTCCAAGCTCCTTCTGACTTTCCTCCATTAAGTACATCAAGTGCTAAAGACTCGGAGCTCATTTGGTACAGGGAGAAACTCAATTATATCCACCAGCAGAGTGTAAAAGGAATGGAAGTTTGAGATATATTTAGAGGTTACAGCCTCTAGGTGGAAACTTGCCAATTTTCAGTCCAGCGATCTATAGGAATGCTTAGCAGGATGCCGGCTAAGTCCGGGGGAACCATTCCAAATGGGAAACACGCTCCAAGAGGATTTATAGTAATGCGAATGTCAAAGTTAGCTCCAAGTTAAATGAGACTAATTGGACCCAGTGGAACAGAGGTTGTCAACTGGGATCCCAAGACCATATCTGGGCCACAGATGAGTCTCATTTTGTCAATAGTGGGGCCACCCAATTTAAAATAAACGGGTAACCGAAAACTTGAAAGTCAGTTTCACAGGAAAATGTAATGGACATGTGTGTGTGTGTGTGTGTGTGTGTGTTACACATGAAACTTGTGTGTTTTACCTACAGTTATTGCACAGTCTTGGGTGGTGACTGAATTTCAGTAGCAGATATTCCTTTAGTAAGATCATGTATTCTCTAGTTTGCCATAGTTCCTACTTCTCCCTATTGTCTCTTTTATTATTATACCCTGTCCACATCCCCGTTTTGTGCTGTGTAGTTATTTGTGTTTCAGCCTCCCGCTTGACAAGAGTCACACTGCTTGCAGTGACACAAATGTCAAAATGACCTCCAGCTTGAATGAAACCCAACAGATCCTTTAGAAGGTACTCCTAGATCATGTGAGTGCAGTTGTCAACGTTTCTTCTAGCTGAAAACGTGCCCCAGCTAATCCGTTAGAAGAAACTCATGAATCCTGCAGACTCCGAGGAGCTACTGTGTCAACTCTGAAAAGCATCAAAAGGACGAATTCACCTCAGTGGAGTTTTGTTTATTTGTCTCGGTTCATGTCTGAGCTGATGGTCCCGCTGGCTTTGAATGGCCTTCAGCTTGGAAAGAGCAGATGGCATAGAGAGAATTGTCCTTTTGTCTCCTCTCACCTTGAGTGGCTCTTTCAGGGTGGACAAAACAGAAGCTCAGAAAGTCTCAAATGGAAAGGAGAACTATAACCAAGACTCAGGCAGTCAGTGAGCAAGTGTGAGCCTCATGCCGGAGCCTCATAATTGTACGGAGCATAAGGCTGAGAATAAGATAGGGGGAGCTGGTGAGCATCTGCAAGTGGAGGTCACAGCCTTCAATGAATGAGGGTGTTGTGAGAATTAAATGAGTGACTGCAAGCCCAGCCCAGGGTCGCACACGGAACCTCTGAACTTGGGACACTGAAACAGTACTAGAATTACAGGCATGCGCCATTTTATATTGGGAGGCTGAGTCAGGAGGATCACAGGTTCGAGACCAGCCTCAGCAACTTAAGTGAGACTCTTAGCAACCTAGCGAGATCCTGTTTTAGAACAAAATATAAAATGGGCTGGGGGTGTAGCTTGGAGGTAGAAGGCCCCTGGGTTCAACCCCCAGTACCAAAAATAAAGTAGTTAATTAAATTAAAAATAAAATAAAATGGGGCTGGGGTGTCTGACTCAGAGGTAGAACACCCCTGGGTTCAATCCCCAGGACCAAAAATAAGTACATTAATTAAATTAAAATAAAATATGATAAAATAGGGCTGGGGTGTCTGGCTCAGAGGTAGAACACCCCTGGGTTCAACCCCCAGTAATAACAATAGCAAAAAAAAAAAAAGAGAATAAAATAGGGAGTGTTGAACAGTATTCTCCCAGAGAGACAGAAAACCTGTGTTGGATCCTAAGTCAAGTCCCTGGTGTGCTGAGTGAACTTGTGCATATCCCTTTTTCGTTGGGCTTGACCCTCATCTTCAAAATGGGGAGTAGGCTTTGATAAGCTCCAGAAACCCTTTCAAAGATCTCTATCAGAGAGAAGGGGCTGGGCACTAGCTGGAGCAGAGACCAGCTGCGGGCAGGTCTGCCAGGTGTTTCTGGGGTGGTTCGGGTCTGTTCTGAATTTACAGCAGCTGCGCTTAATTCTTCTCCTCCCTGGTTTCTGGGTCCTCTGCTCTCTGGCTCTGTGGTATTCCAATCTCATGTCTTTCTCCTCCTCCTTCCCTCACCCTGCTGCAGCCATACCAACCTCATGTTCTGGGAGCTTGCCAAGCATCACCCACTGAGGCTATTGCTTCAGCCCACAATGTGCTTGTCTTTGTCCTGCAAGAATCCAGTGTTCAAGGCTCAGCTCCTCTTCCCTTAGGTCTTTCCAGTCCCCATCCATCATCACACACACACACACACACACACACACACACACACACACACACACTATCAGACCCAAAGGTGACTGTTTAGGGAATTCCAATCCTGTCCCTGCCACTAATCAAGAGTGTCATGCAGGCTGTGGGGAGGACAGTCCAAAGAACCGGGTATTTCAGTTCTTTCCAGGTGGAACACCCACATCACTGGAAGTTCATCTTATTCCCTGGTGTGTCCACAGCAGATTACTTAACCTCTCTGAGCTTCAACTTCTGCATCCACAAAAAGAAGATGAAAGTAATGCTTATCCCACAGCCATGAGAGAATTAAACGAGGCAAGCATGCTAACCAGCATTCTGCCATCCTGTGCCCGGGGCCTAGTATGCACACCCCAAATGCTTCCTTCAAGAGTGGCTGCATTTAATTTCACAGTCAGAGCTTGTGCCTGAACCGGGCACCTGGAATGAGCACCAGTCTGGAAGCCACGTGCCCTTATGTTCAGACCTTAGCACCCCTATGAGCTCTGTGACTTACAGCAGGATTCTCACTTCCTGTGAAAAATGGTTCTCCTTGGCTTCTAGGGAGCTTGTGTTTGCATGTCTTTCGCTAATAATCGGGGACAGGACAGAGCGGGCATGTGTCTCCGAACAGGAAAAAGAGCTATGCAAATGTTAGCTCTTTATTATTCTTCCGAACACCAATAGCTTCTTTCCTCCAGTGGCAGCCCAGAGCCACTTGCTGCCCAGACAACAGGGGTCCAGATGTTGTCAACATCTGTCTGCTTCTCTTGGCCTTTTACAAAAGAGGGAACAAAGGAGGGAGGAAGGATCTTATCACAGAAGCATGTAAACAGTTTCCATTGCCTCCTTCTGCCCCTCCCCCCACCGCTCATCACCCCTGGGGAGGGGAGGACCCATCTCCTCATCTCTGTTCCTCAGGTACCTGGCCCAGTGCCTAGCTTTCAGAGATGCCTGGGAAACACTGGTTGCATTAGGTGCAGGGACTCAGGAATGCCTTTGTCCCCTGGGGTGACGCTGTCACTCAGGGTGACATGGCGCTTCCATATCCAAGTGGAGATAGGAGCCTCATGGGATTCAGGGATCCCAGTCTGCTGTTATTTTGCTGTGTGGCCTTGGGGAAGGCAGATAAACTCTCTGGGCCTCAGTTCACATCGACAGAGTGATGCATCTAAGGTTTTATGGAGAACTCCCTGTCTGATTCTTCCTTGGGTATTATGGGACTTCTTACGGCTGAGGAAGACTGGAGAAAATTTAATGTCTGCATGGAGATAGAGCATATGTATGTATATAAAGCATCATTTTCCTCCTTTTTATTGTATATTTCTACTTGGGAGGGTGGCAACTTGGCAACATGGAGAATAAATAGCCAGTGTCTTTGAGTTGCCCAGTACCAGGAACTTCGCACACACTTATTAGCTCATTTAATCTTTATAATGGTCCTTGGAGGTGGGCACTGATGTCGCCGTTAAGGAGGCAGGCTGCAACTGGAGCTTTGTGGGGTGGTAGAATGTCACTTGTAGCATTACTTCTGCCGTCTTCCCACAGCCAGGACAGCCCCTGCCCCAGGATCCTTTTGAGAAACACAACTGTGAGTCTCCTGGGAGGTGAGCTAGCCTGAGAGAAGCAGCCACCAGAGAGCTAGAGGGAGAAGGCACCCAAAATGGCAAATCTGTGGCTCCCCCATAGTGGAGGGGTACAGGAGACCACAGAGAGGTAGAGTGGTGTGGGACAAAGTGTAGCACGGGGGTCAACTCAACTTTCAGGGCTGCTGGGTCCATTGATTAGCCCTCCCTCCAATGACCTTGAGCATATTACCTAATCTTTCTGAGGCCCAATGTCCTTACCCATTAAAAGTAGATACTACTAGAACTCTTTTCAAGCTTGTTCAAAGAAGTCAGTAAAATAATGCACACAAAGTGGGCAGGGCAGGGGCTGGGAGATAGGAAGACACTAGACAAACCATACCCTCATGTTTTGTATCATTCTGGCATTGTCCTGCATCTTATAATCCAAGACCAGCAATTGGACCTAGACTGTCAGACACAAAAATAAAGATACCAATTACTCCCATTTTGTTTACATTTCTGGAGTAACTTCCTTACTGTTGCTTTGGCTAATAGCAGCTCACATTTATGTAGTATTTACTTCGTGCTAGACACTGTAACCAGGACATGATGTATATTAACTTATTCTCACAATACCCTTATGAGATATGTGTTGTTACTGTATTAATTTTACAGGGAACTGAGACAAAGAGAGACTGCCCTTTGTATGAGTTCAGTGAGAAAGCTGGGAGTTAGATTTGGGAATGGGGACTCCCCATACTCTATTGAAGCTTAAGTCTATCCATTATTGAGCAACTACTTTGATGAGAAGTAGCAAACAAAGAAGATAACACCTGTACCCTCATGGAATTTACAGTCTGGTGCAGAATGAGACTCACATATGAGGGCCAGTCCCCTGGGATCCCACATCCTGCCCCAGGCTCCCTCTCCTCTACTCATGACATTTTCTGGACAAGTGTCCTACCAAACAACAATGTACAGTTTCTCCCAGTACCCACCTCCTGCCAGATTCTCTCCAGCTGTCTTTCTCCGGCGCAGGACTGAAGGCTTTGTGACCTCCTATGGGTAACCACGGAGCACTGTGAGTACTGCCGGGAGGCAGTGACTGTGCATGGTCTCTTTCAGCATTTCTGAGTTTGGTGTATTTCTCAGGAACAAAATAATGCTCAGGTTTTTTGGACTGATGGAAGGCAGTATGGAATGTGGAGATCCCTTCAGAATTGTTTATTTCTGAGCTTTGCCATGCAGTGGGGGTCATAGACAGCATTGTTCTGGGGTACACAATGGGACTTTGCCTCATCCCAGCCCCATCACGCCCACATTGCTGGATTTCCAGGGCTGAGAGGCCTGCCGCTGGGTTAAAACAAGTTCAATGACTCTGAGCACAAGTTCCAAAAACCTGCCCTTCATTCCCTGGAAATGTTGTTTAATGTCTCTGAGGTTCACTTTCCTTATCTGTGATATTGGTACAAAAATACCTTTTCTCCTTATTTTCATGGGTCTGGAAACTGTGGGGCCAGGACTAGAGCAAGACAGTGCCTCTCTCATTGTGGACACAGAATTTAAAAGGTTGCCCCCAAATTCAGGAACTGTATTAATTTTGATGTTTCAAAAATGTTACATTGAAATATTATTTACCTTGATTGCTGAGTTTTTTGGTGTCCACTTAAATTCAGCCTGCACCTTTCACCCTAGTCCCAGCCAATGGCCTCTGGAGCTGTTCAAATATGGTACTAGGAGGGGAAGCCTGTTAAACCCCAGTGCTGTGCAAATCTGTTGTTTTGTTGGGACGACAGATTGTTTTACATTGTTTGTGTATAGTGACAGTCGTACACTTTCAGATGGGAGGAGATTTTTCTGAAGGGCAGGAGAGACTCTCTGGTTTTTCTACTGAGTCTTACGGTTCTGGGTTCTAATACCAGGTCTGCTACAAATTAATACTGTGACCTGAAGTAAATTGCTTAGCCTCTTTGTTTTCTTATCTCCACATTGGGTATATTAATACCAACCTCACAGATTTTTAGTGAGAACTGATTTATTTAACAAACTTAACTTGTGAATGCCCATGAACGACATGCAATAGAGGCTTAGAGAATGGGATTTAGCATTTCTTCTTCTAATATACTGCAAAACAACAAACACCAATTACTTACCTAAAAGCCTTAAAATTACTGATACATGGATTGTCTCTAAACAGTGTTCTGGTTTGTGTCTGATTATGGAAGCAGCCTTGAATTGACCACCAAGGAGCCAGATTCCAATGCAGGCTCTGCCAGTAGCCATGGTCAATTTAGAACAGGCTCTCATCCTCATTCAGTCCCCATTTTCCGATTTGCAAAATGAGAGAGTATTTTTTTTTTTTAGTCTGCTCCAGGGAGCACTATAATTTCAAACCTCCAACCTCCATTTGAACTGGAACAACTCATTTTTAAAATGATTTTATTCAGAAATGAGCTCCCAATTAAATGTTTTTCAAAGGCCAGAGTTTGAACAATGTCAGCTCACCTGAGGAGCTCCAAGTTCCTGTGGATTTCTGACATCCAGGAAATGGGATCTTAGTTAGGAAGATGAGAGTGTCTGCCTCCACTGGGTTTCCCACCAGCCAGTGTTGAGCATCTGCTCAGCACGGTATGAAGCCCATGGCTGGTTCAGGAGGGATTAGCTGGCATGGAAGGGGCATGGAAGAGTGAAAGGAGAGGGGATCATGGTGAGGTGGTCTAAATGCCAAGCACGTCCATATTTCTCCACTGAGTTATTAGTTTTACCCTCCAACCCAAACACAATCTGTGCCTGCCTGCGGCTCCTTTCTCATGCTGGGGGCAGGCAGCTGGGTACCAATGCTGTCTTCTCTGGTCTGTGGAGTAGATGGATGGGCCCTGGCCTCTTGTCCTCTGCCTGTTCACATGGCCTCTACCTTCTCTAACTGCCCCTTCCTGCTGCCCAGCCTCTGAATACAGCACACTCCAAAGATACCCTTCTGTTACAGAGAGATATGGTGTATTAACATTTTTAGCAGCCAGCCATTGATCCAAATAGAATCTTAGAGGGATCTCCAGTTCATAAGGCAGAAATAAGCAACGTTTAATAACAGAGGACTCCTATCAAACATGCATTTAATTTGCATGAATTAACACACACACACACACACACACACACACACACATATATATATATTATGGCAGACAAGAAGAATACAGAAATAGAAACTTAAGGAGTTAGGTCATTATCCCTACAGGTACCCTCAATGAGCATCAATAATCCAGAGTAAAAATGGAAGTAAAACACAAACTGGTGTCATCTTTTTTTTTCTTTTATTGGTGCACTGTAGTCTTGCTATCATCTTTTGTCAGCCTCAGTGCCCACTATTCACAGTGGACACCATTCTACCCTGACAGATTTTTCCTTTTATTTAAAAAAAAAAACTATCAAGCCAATGATTTTGGGATTTGAGTCAAATAAATGAAAACAGGACATTTCAACTGGATTGTGAAGGATGAGCAGCAGTTTTGAAACAGTCTTCGTAATAAAGTGATAGTTTTGAGGACTTGCTTTAATGTTGTGTGTGTGAAGGCAAACATATAATTATATGTATGTAGCCCTTGATAATTTTTGAAGCCTTTTCATGTACATCAACTCATTTGATTCTCCCAACCACCCTAGGAGTCAGGTGAGGTGAGGTACTGTTGCCACTTGACTGAGGAGGAAAGCGGACTATGGGAGGTTGAGTGACTTGCCCAAAATCTCATTAAGAGGATTAAGTTCCCAATTCCTGGCTTCCACTGGGCCTGACACTGGTTTAGGTCCAGTGATTTTCTGGGCTGTCTTGCATTTGAGAGAAGACCTGGAAACAGAACCTCCTCCCAATTAGCAGCCTGCTCTCGCTTCCCCCCAGTGTCTTCAACACTTGTTCCCAGCCTGTACTCCCTTTCTCAGAAGGACCTGCAACCCCAGAGCCAGGGAGCCCTACTGAGAGGTAAAGAATACAACCCCCTCCCATTCCCTTGCAGATAGCAGAGGCAGGAGCTCCAAAAAACAGCTGCAGATAGTAGGAAGAAGAGGATCATGCCTGCATTCAGCCCTCAGCTAAAGAAAGGAGTAACAGGCTGAAAGGGCCCACTGAGAACCACGCACAATGAATGAGGGCCAAAATGGAAGAAAAAAGTCCACACTCAGTTACCTTATAGTGAAATTTTGGAACTCTATGGATAACAGTGGGAAAATAATGTGAATGCTTCCAGAGAACAAGAGAAAAGGAAAAGGAAGGCAACAGTTCCCTACAAAGGAAGGATAGACAATAGGGTTTCCAGGTGAGTATAATAATCTTAATTTACGGAGAACATTCTACAGATGCAGGTAGTGGGCATGGGGTCTGTGAAATCCCCATATTTTGCCCATCTGAATCTGGAAGAATTTGAAAGATTTGAACAAGGAGTAAAGTAGATGGCAGTTAACATGTTGTCTTTAAGAGGAAGGTTAGTTTGGAGGATGTGGCAAAAATGGGCACTTTTGAGCTTCCTGGCATGCTCTCACACAGAAATCGGTCCCCAGGCAAGGGGTGGTGGACACAGAGTGGAAACTGCAGCTGGAATACCCCTGGCTCCCTCCCACAGTGACAGGGGAGTGGGGGACCGGCTGTGTGCACCCAAGCCCTCTTCACAGATCCACTCTGCTCAGTGGGGAGGAGCAAAGGGGGCTGGGCATGAGAGTGTGTGGAGAAATTCATCCTGATCAAAACCAGAGGCCAGGGAAGAAACATTTCCCCAGAACACCGTACAGAGCGTGTAAACACACATTTTCATTTAATCCTCAAAGTAATACAATAAGTTAGGGCATCACCGCACCTGTTACATGGATGAGTAAAATGAGGCTGCTAGAGGCACTGGGAACAGATATTTGCCTTTTGCTGTCCCCTTTGTAACAACACTTACCCTGATGGCTTTTATGGCTCTGTTACGTTGCCCCACAGAAGTGGCAGGGCTGAGCTTTTACTCCAGTTCTGTCTGATGCCAGAGACTTCCTAGCCCCTTTCTATGCTGCTTCCAGGTGCAGGGCTCTTAGAGACACTGACAAGAGAGGAAAGGCATGCTCACTTGGTGTCCCTCTAACATCTACACTCAATGGACAACATCAGGGTCTGGACAGAGAACAAGGAAGAAGCTCATGTCCAAATAAAAGACATTCCCACATGTGTAATGGGCTAAGGGATGGGACTGGACCGCCGGTTGGATCTTTGAATAGAAAGCCACTTTCTGCTCCTGTCCCCTTCCTTCTACTCCCTCCTTACCTCCCACTCTCTCCTCCTTTTACTCCCCCTTCTACTCACCCTGCTTTCCACTCTCCCTGACTCTATCTCCCCTTTACAAGCTCCCCCTAAATTCTTGGCTTCATGGACTTCTTCAGTTCTACCTCCCCCAAAATTCACAAAATTTCATTTCCCCATTGGGCTTTAAATGTATGCAAATCAATATATCGATTACTTTATTGCCACAACCTCAAGAAGTAGATCCGTTTATCATCCCCATTTTCTTGAAACAGAATAAAGAAACTTGCAAGAGATCATACAACCAGGAAAGTAGTACCAGGACTTGAAGTCAGATTTAGCAGATTCAGAAACTGAACTTTGACTGAGAAGGTAAATTGATACACATAAATAAGAAAAAGCCAATCAGGGAAGATCCACATGCAGGCAAATGTGTGCCAAGGAGTGGAGTAAGGACCAGTATAGATGGTCGTGCCCTGGCTAATAGTCATGGCTGCCTAGCAGTAAGACTTGCCCTTGTTTGAGGCCCTAGGTAGAATGTCTCATGTAGTCCTATGGTAGTTACTACAACTAGCATCACTTTCACAGATGGGGAGAATGAGGTACAGAGAATCAATCCGCCTGTCTCTGATCAGCAACTCAGTGCTGTGGCTGGGATCTGAACCCTCCTGCTCTGCCTCAGTGGTGATTTGGTGCTGGGCCAGCACTTCCCAGCCTCCTGGTGATTAGGCCTCCTGGAGATAGGATGCTGCAGGTGAGGTAAAGCCCAGGTGACTTTCACCATCTGGCATGTTTGGGAATGATCAGAGCTCTTGGGCAGATGAAGAAGATATGCTAGTTGTGGCTTGGAAATGGTGGGTTGAGTTGGCGATGACCAGAAGGGGTTTTGTGTGTTTTCTTTTGTCCCTGGCCTTTGCTGTGGAATGTTCCTCGTGGGTCTTGATGCTGCCTTTCCATCCTGAGGGTACCGCTTGCTTTTCTGCTCAGCACGGACACCAGGGCAGGCAAAGAGGCCTCACGCCATCTTCTCTTGGTCATTTTCTTTCCTGGCTAGATCTCCTCAGTTTACCTACTTCAGAGATTCTTGGATCTACATAGTGGATCTAGATGTCCTTCCTTGGCATGATTGGTTGAACTGTGCACCCCTCCCCCCAAATTCATGTCCATCCTGACCCTCAGGATATAACTTCCTTTGGAAGTAAGGTATTTATAGATGCAGTTAGTTAAGGATCTCAAGATGACATCATCTTGGACTTACAGTGGATTTCAAATCCAACAAGTGGTGTCCCTAAAGGAAGTGGAGAGTACATAGAGACACAGGGGAGAAGAGGTTGCGGTGGAGATGGAGGCAGACATTAGAATGATGTTATCACAAGCCAAGGAATTCCGGGAACCACCAGTGGCTGGAGAGGGGAAGAATGGTTTGCCTTAGAGTCTTTGTAGGGAGCAAATCCCTGCTGGCACCTTCATTTCAGCTTTCTGATCTCTAGAACCATGACAGAATAAATATCTATTTGGATACACCTAGTTTGTGGTGACTTTTAAGGCATCCCTAAGAAACTAAGATACCCAGCTCCCTTGGAGGCCCACAGTCAGTATGAAGTTTAGGGATAGGGACTTTCTCTAGGACAGTCCCTTTCCCACCTCTAGCTGTTACCCAGAAAATTCTGCCTGATTCAAAAGTACAGGGGTCTGATGGGGCCCTAACCCAGGATAGCTGTTCTTGAATGAGCTCAGACCCCTCACCAAAATGGATAGAAGGTGGCCCTATCACATGGCATTTAATCCTGTAGCTGTGGAATTGACCTCATTCACATCTAATTCAACTACATTTTAGACCATTCTAGGCTCTCCCAGACCTCATGCTTCTAGCCTCAAGGTTTAATAGCAGCTCAGATGATATGTGTTCTAGGCTGGCTGGTTTGGGGGATCTGTCACTGACTTCATTGAGCTACCTTGTGCTGGGGCTTTGGGTCCTTGCATTTCACTTTAGACTTGAGCTATGGATACTGCCAGTCTTGGGAACTCAGCTGTAGCTGAATCTAAGCATGAGCCTTGGAAGGCCATAAGTGTAGCATTTGGTGGGTAGGATGGCAATGAACAGGACCTGGGTATCTGTCTTAGGGTAGCTCAATGTGTGACAGCAAGATCTAGGGAACAGAGTTTAAGATGCTCAGCACTCATGGTGGGTCCAGTAAGGTGGAGTGGGGGCAGGAGGGTTATCAGTGTTGCAATTGGATGTTTTCTGAATTAGGAAGGTGAGCATGGCTTACTGGCTTTCACAGTAGCCTATACCCTGAATTGTTTGACCAGTTTTACAAGTGTGGAGGGTACCTCAGTGGCAAGAGGGATTATTAAGAATAAGGTGGTAGGTGGTTGGGCAATTCTTTCTGCTAACTGGCTTCTAAACAATGTAGACAATGCAGAGCAGGAAGCTGGAGATCATACCTAGTCAGCCTTGGAGGGCACACCAGGGACACTGGGCAGCTTTTGCGACCAGCTCCTGTCATTGCACGAACCAACCTCCTGTTGAGTCTGCTCACTTTCGCCTTCTCATTGCTTGGCATCTCGGGTTTGACTTTCTGCCCCAGTATCTAATTTTCCCGATCCGTCCCAGTGGGGGAGATCCCGAAGCCATCACAACATGCCTTCAAGACAATTGGGAGCTCCATCACCAATGCTGGAAAATGGCTGGAAACAGCACTTCTAAAAGACTCCTATTGTGTGACTGGTAATAGGTTTTGAAGAAGCTTGATGGGTAGATGATAGAAGTATCAGAAATATTGGAAATCCTCTGGATTTGCAGCTTGGCTTTTTGTGATTTCAGTTACTCTCTGCAAGAGCTACTGGTGTGTTTGGATTCTTCTCTCTCTTTTATGACACTCACTGTACTGAGCACTACTAATATGTGTAAATCACTCTGCAACATACACAGTTCTTTTATAAACATGATTCTCAGGGGCGTCCTTCCATAAAGAGACCTGTTGTCATGATCATTTTAAAGCTAGCGGAACAAGGTGGTCATAGCAAGGCTCAGCAAGGTAAAGTAGCAGGCCTGAAGCTGTATTGCTGATCTGCCAGGATTTAAGCATAGATTTCCAAAGTTGGCAATATTGCCCCCGTGGGAGGAAATACTGCAATGATCTGGGGTGGTAGAGACCTTGGATGCAAATGGGAGGCATTGACTAAAATAAAGGGACAGTGGAAACACCCCCTGGACAGGGAGTAATTTTTTTTTTATCTGAAAAAGGGGTGGTAAGCCAACAAGTTTGGGAATCCATGAAAACCCAAATTCAGCTACCTCATGGATTTCCCCTTTCACCTAAAGTTCTATTAATTTCATCCTGACATGTGAACAGGATTACTGAATAGACATAGCTATTCATTTGCTTTCAGTGGAAGGTGATTGTGCACAGATTCTGGGGTCTGACATGTTCTTGTCTCTTTTAATTCTGTCTTAGCATCTACTGAATATTTATAGGTAAATAAATAATTAATCAAAGTTGGGATTCAGGTCAGTTTTTTCCCTTTATCCCAACAGCAGACAGCAATAACCAGCAGTTATCACATTTACCACCTAATCACTCCTAAAACCAGTAACCCTTTCCCAGTAACCAAGAAGGGACTAACAACAGTGCTTGCTTCATTCGCTAAATATCTTTAAGTCTCCCAATCCTGTCCTGTAGGCTGAGGACAGGAGTCTGAAATGATTCAGACCCTGCCCTTGTGCTTAAGGGGTTACCAGATCACTTGGGGAGACATCTATTTACTCATCCATCCATATGCCTATCCTAAAAATATTTATTAAAAACCAGCAACACACTAAGTGATTATTTTTGGTACTGAAGATAGAGTAATATTCATTACTGTTTATTACTAATGGAAATCCCATTCCATGAAGCAATAAAATATTAACACATTTATGTGTAATGTAATTGTGGGGGAGGTAAGTTCTGTGAAAAAAGTTAAAGCAAGGAGAGGAGAAAGAGGTCCTGTGATGGAGACAAAGGTGAGGGGTACTGTTTTAGAGGGAACAAAAAGGGCAGACTTCATTGATGGGGCTGTGTCTCAGTGTCAGGCCCCTGCCCTGCCGCCATACCAAACCTCCTTTTCTCTACCTATGATTTCTAAAGAAGCCAGCATCAAGCTGACTTGTGCCACCAGCAAGCTCCACGCCCATGTGACACTTATCTTACATGTGTTAAATATTAACCAGGCTCTCAGAAGCCACCTTCCCTTTGCGTCTTTGCCTTCCTTTCCACCACAAAGCTGTTGTGGTCGGTCCCAGTGCTTTCAGGTTGGTACAGAATAAGGAATCTCTCCACGGACCTGGGAGCCTGATACACATTCCCAGGGAGTGATGCACTGAGCGAAGGATGCAGGCTTCACATACTTCCCACTCTCTGGATGACGAACATCTAAGGATGGTCACAGCAGAATGCAACTGGTGGATTTTGGATTCTGGAACCAAACGTGTGCTCCGGCACCACGTGACTTTGCAGCCTTAGGCAGTCACCTGTTGGAGGCTCATCTTCCCCATCTTAACTCCATTTTTAACTCAAATGGAGTTAAGAATGCCCAGCTTATTTGTCTGCTGTGGCCACCTTGTTGAAAGCAAAGGCTTAAATGTGAGGACCTGTGAGCTCTCTGCAGATGTCGTTATAAGGGGGCAAGGCAAGGACTGGGACTTAAGTTTTCTAATTTCTTTCTCAGTGTACTTTACCTACTCTAGAATTCTTTAATCCATCGTGTGTGTGTGTGTGTGTGTGTGTGTGTGTGTGTGTGTGTTACTGGGGAACAAACCCAGGGCCCTGAGTACTTGAGCATGTCAGTCAAGCTCTCTACCACTGAACTCCATCCCATCCCTAAACCATCATTTATTGAGCACTACTGTGTTGGATTTCTTTGGTGTAGTAACTCATTTGTTGTTGGTTTTGTGTGTTTTTTTAAAATTTTTTGTGGTATTGGAGATTGAACTCAGGATCATTCTACCGCTGAACTATACCCCTAGTCCTTTTTATTATTTTGAAACAGGGTCTTGCTAAGTTATGGTACACTGGCCTCAGACCTGCAATCCTCCTGTTTCAGCCTCCCAAGTACTGGGATTACATGTGTG
The DNA here is from genome assembly GCA_004027185.1 of Glis glis. Classification (NCBI taxonomy): domain Eukaryota; kingdom Metazoa; phylum Chordata; class Mammalia; order Rodentia; family Gliridae; genus Glis; species Glis glis. The sequence continues at coordinate 48,310 of PVJS01004003.1, forward strand.
CACCCAGCTTGCAGTCACTCATTTAATTCTCACAGTACCCTCATTCAGGAAAGGTTGCTATTCTTCACTTTCAGGCAGAAAAGCTGAGGCTCTAGAAAATACACTGACCTACCCAAGGTCTTGCAGCAGTCACTGACAGCGCAGGTTCTCCAACCACCAAGCACTGTGCTGTTTAGTTGGTTACCCGGTCCTTCTGTCAGGTTTTGCATGTGAGTGTACAAGATTGGAGGGCTACCCTTCCCCCTTCTAATTTGTCTTTAATTGGAATTGCAAGGGAGCCGCTTTTATTACCACTTCCTCCATGATTTGCGGTTGGAAGCTGTGAGAAACTCTGCTCCTTACTGTTTCCCTCTGGCATACAGCTTATCAAACTGTGCATTACAGCAATTATCTGCTTACTTATCTATTTCCCCCAGTCGACTGCACGTTCTGCAAGGGCATATCTGTGTATTTCTCAGTCCAGGCAGAGGGCTTGGCACAGGATCGGGATATAGCAATAGTGGTAGTAACAGTTAAACAATAAGTACTGTGCATTGACTGCTCCCTAGAGGTCAAGGACGGTGTGACTGTTCTACACCATGTTATCTAATCCCCATAACAGCCCTGGTTGGTGAATGGTGGTGTTCCCATGTTAGCACCCTGAAAACTGATCATTACAGAGAGACTTTTCCAAAGTCACAACACTGGTGGGTAGCACAGTAAAGACTTGAACTTGGGTCTGCTGCTTCCAGGCATGCCCTTGACCTGGTGAATGAGGAAATCAGTGCATGAGGGCAGAGCTCCTCCCTCATCACCCGGGTTCATCTGTGTATCTCCATGACTAAAGCATAGGAAGATCAATCCTCTTAAAGATCCTTTCTCCTTCCCTCGCCATGCATCCATCCTTCAGAGTCAGGTTTGAGACAGAATTTGAGAGGCCACCTGAGGATATGGAGTGGATACTGATTTGTGCTAAATGGCTCGTGTGAATTATCTTCCGCTATTACATAAGGTGAAGGATTGCCAGGCAGATGCGAGAGTATTTCAGTCACCTGCCCTCAGAGAGGTATTTATAATGAATTCATTCATTCTTTCTTTCAACACGCAATTGAGGATCTACCACGTGCCGTGTCCCATTCACATTCATGCACAAATAAATAAATCCCGGCCCTCCCCATCCTTGTTTCTCAGTGTGGAAATACAATAAATGCATAATGAGGTCTACTCTGTGTCAGACCCTGAGCTGGGGCCTGGGAGCACAAAGATGGTCGAGAATACCCTCAAGGGGCTTTGGGGTGATGGGAGGGTGGTCAAGCTGCATACAATGTACTGCATTCTCTGCCGATGAAGCATGAATCACGGTGAGATCTAATGGGCGGGCACTGAACCCAGCTCAAGAAAGCAGATTTCAGAGAATTCTTGACCCAGATCTTAGGCTTAAAGGACTAGAAAAAGAAGTGGGGTGAGGGCATTTCAGGCAGGGGGAGCAGCATGATTAAAAACACGGAATCAGGATGGTTAGCTAGTTTTGTACATGCACCCACACCTGTAATGCCAGGCAGGATGTATTTCAACTGTTCAAAAATACCTTCAAGCTTGCCGTTGTCTTTCTAATCTCCTAGAATATTAGAGTTGGAATCAGTGCTACAAACCATCCAATTTCACTTACCCCGAAGAAGGAAAGGGACATGGTCAGAATCTCATAGCTTGCAACCTGTAGTAGGAATGCAGGGAAATGATAAAGAGAATGTCTCACACTGTGGTGGGAGGGAAAGAGCGCTTCACCACTGTGTATCTAATTGTTTTAGGAAACAAGGCCTTGCATCAACAAGAAGGATGTTACTGTTTCCTGAGATCTGCTAATTGCAAGTCATTATGCTAACCGTGCCATATAATCCAATCTCATTTAATTCTTCCCAAACCTTCTCAGTTTGGTGTTAGTAACACAATTTACAAATGGGAAAAAAAAAGGAATCTCAAGTGACTTATCCTCAAACCCACAACTAAAAGGGAAATTGTAAATACTCTACATGCACAGGAAAAGCATGTCCAACTCATGAACAGCCATGGTCAAACCCATGTCATACTGATGCACAGGCACACACCAAAGCCCTTATGTTCAATAGCTGTCCACTTGATAAATTTCTATAGGATTCAAAGTGTTCTCCTAGTATTTGGCGTCTTTTCTGATTCGGTCCAAAGATGATTAAGGATGGTGAGCCGGAGGGATGTGGCGGGGGGATGAACATATTCCAAAGAACCACAATTCCTTTACCATTCCTTGGGAAATAAAATAATGTCTCTGCTAGATACATAATAAGTAGATGACGTGTTTAGAAGAAAAATATGTTTTATTGTCTTTAATGGGACCTCCTTAAATAGGTCACCCAATATCTGCCTAGGGACAAAGAAATAAATGTAGATAAATATATCTAATTGCAGGCACATAATGATAGGTATTGGGTATGTTTTTACAGATGTGAATTTGTACATATTTACATGCATACATGTAAGTGCAAATCCTTATCTGTTATATACGTTGATCTTCTTGTATCTAATTATTTATGTACGTAAATATGCTTCTTCATTTGATCTCATTTATGGGCTGGGATCTTGCATAACCTTCTAGAGTATTACCCAGTGACAAAATCCAAACCTCACTGTCATTGTTGGTACCTTCTTCTTCCTCCCCCTCCCTGCCAATCAAACAGAAGTCCTCCCATCCTGACATATATGTCTTTTTGTGTGTGTGTGTGGCACTGGGGATTGAACCCAGGGGCATTCTACCTCCAGGCTACACCCCCCAGCCCTATTTGTTTTTATTCTTTATTTTGAAACAGGGTCTCACTAAGTAGCTGAGGCTGGCCGCGAACCCGGATCCTCCTGTCTTAGCCTCCCAAGTACTGGGATTACAAGCTTGCGCCACCACGCCCAACTACATATATGTCTCTTATCCGCCCTATCAGCTGGCTGCCCACCTCCCCTGCCCTAGTTACAGGCATCATCATTTCTCTCTTAGACCGGGGATTCTTAATCATTGTACTTTTGGTGTGGGCACCAGATAATTCTTTGTTGAACATGACTTTCCTGTGCATGTAGGATATTTACATTGTCCTGGTTTCTACCCACTGGATGCTAATAGCAGCACCCCACCCCCCAGCTGTGGCAAACAAAAATGTCTCCAGTTCCAAATGTGGGCAGAATTTCCCCTGGTTAAGAACTGCTATCCTAGTCCATTGTGCCCAGCTTCTTCAGTGGTCTCTGAATCCAGTCACTCTACAGTGTCTTACATGATTGTTTTTAGGTATACAGCTGATTTTGCCACCCCATTGCTTAATAAAAACCTCTAGATCCTCGAGGGTATATTAAAAGCATATATTTGGGACTAGGTTATCCCCAAAGATGGAGGCCTGCAGGACAAGAACTTGAACTGTAGCCTTCAGGACTCCCAATTCGGTCAATGGGGAGGGGATCTGTTTCCAGCCGTGCTCTACTTATAATAGGAAAGATGGATTGAGAATCGTAGGAGAGGGGAGATAAAGCCTGGGAGATCACTCAGCATGTATTAAAATGGTCACTGTGAAAGGCTTGGGAATCTGGGATATTCGGACAGCCATAGAATGGAGAGATATGGAAGGCCATAGAAACTAACTTATAGATTGAAGAGTTATTGTTGACACATTTCTTAGCAGCTTTGGAGACTACTGGATGCACATTCTGTCTCCAAAGCCTTTGTGGGATGTTCTGTGATCTTGGTCAGGTCCCTGGCATCCTCTGAGCCTCAGTTTCCTTATCTGTTACATGTAGGGTTTGGGCTGTTTTCTAATCATCTCTCCAGCTTAAGCATAGACGGAGGTTTGAAGGAGATTCTCATAGAACTTGGAGACCCAGGCCCCTTCTCTCTGTGTTTTGTCACTAGGCAAATGGCCAACTAGAACACCCCGTGGATGGCCAGTCTACAGCCATCATGGGGATGTCTGCCAGGGACCAGAAACAAGTGGAAAGAAGGAAAGGACATTACTTGGGCAAATATGCATGTTCACAGCTCTGAGGATTAAAGGCCTGTGTTCTTATCACTGCTGCACAGAGTATTATAAATCCAGCCTTAGAATACCAAATCCCCTTGCGGCTTGGCCGTTGTGAGGGAATATTAAAAAGGCCGGAGACAGAAATAATCAGTTTCCGAATGACACGTCGTCAAATAGAGCATTTCTCACATTGTCTCTTTCTTTGCTTTTTCTGGCTCTTTCTCCTGTGCCGGGATATTTTAACATGAAAAATAGATTAAAATGAGGCCAAGCTGAATGGCGTTCTAAGTTTGACTTTTTGGAAGGCTGTCTTGATGGGGCAGTTTGGGGAGCTTTATATTTTTTAAACTCTATAAATTATCAGTTTTTGATACTGTGTGTGTAAATAAACCGGCTGAAAGTGCTAACACGGGGAAAAAAGACTAAACAGCAAAGAGGGGCCACGCAAGGTATAATCAGGGGGCCTGTGGAAGCTGGGGTCAGCTAGGATGAGGATACATATTTGGAATTCTCCGACACGTTTGGTCTAGATTTTAGGCTTCTGGGCCAGGTGTGGTGGTATGTGTCTGTAATCCCAGTACTTGGAAGGTTGAGACAGGAGGATCTCAGATTCAAAGTCATCCTCAGCAACTTAGTGAGGCTCTGAGCAACTTAGCAAGACCATGTTTCCAAATAAAAAAATAAAATAGGGCTGGGGGTGTAGCTCGGAGGTAGACTGCCCCCTGGGTTCAATTCCTAGCAACACACATACACACGCACACACACACATACACACACACACACACACACACACGCACACACACACATAATGATTTTAGTCTTCTGGATGTTTCTTTAGCACCTTTGCTGAGGCCAGCTCTGCATCTTAGGCAGGTAAATGGCAGCTCAGGACATGGTGTGGGAAATGGTCAACCAGATGATAGGATTGTAACACTGTAGCCAGGTAACCAATAACCATGGGGAGCTGAGAGTAGAAAGAGTACAGCCCCACCCCACTTTTGAAGAGGAGACAAAGATGCTTCCTGTGGAATTGATCTCCAAGCTGAGAAGACCAGTGGGTTGAGATGAGCAGGTCAGCTTCTGGGGGCTGCCATGACCAATTGCCATCCACTGGATGGCCTAAAACTAAAGACATTTATTCGCTTACAGCTCAGAAGGCTTGAAGTCCAAAACCAAGATGACAGCAGGGTTCGCTTCTCCTGGAGGCAAAGCTGTCCCCCCATGTGATGGTCCAGCAGTTGATGCATTCCTTGGCTGGTGGACACATTGCCGCAGTCTCTGTCTCCATCTTCACACAACGTCCCTGTGTGTGTCTATGTGTCCCCGTGTCCTCTCCTCTTCTTATAAGGACACCAGTCATTGGATTCAGTGCCCACCCTAATTCAGTGTGACCTAATCTTAACTAATTGGGACAACAAAGACCCAATTTCTAAAGTCACCTGAGATTCCAGGAGGGCATGACTTTGGGGGGACACTATTTAACCCACTGCAAGGAGTGAGTGTCCTGGGCTGAGGGGCGGTAATTGCAGAGGAAGGAGCCTTCCTTCCTTTCTTACTTTGGGGGAAAGCTCATCATTCAATGTGGCTCCAGGAAGAGTGTGACAGGAAGGACAGGTGAGGCTCCTGGGGAGCCAGGCACGAGAGGGAAGCAAGGACCAGGTGATGGAGGGCCTCAGGTGCTGGACTAGGGAGTCTGGATACTATTTTGATACCATTTCCTGGGGAGCTAGGAAATGGGTGTAAGCCAGGGCATGGGGTAGAAGGCTTGGTTTGGGATAGAGGAATTATGGAAACTGAAGGAATGAGGCCAGTATTTGTTGACTTTCATAGTGTCAAACTATTTATTTATTTATTTATTTATTTATTTATTTATTTATTTATTGCAGTATTGGGGATTGAACCCAGAGCCTTGTACATGCTAGGCAAGTACTCTGCTGTTGAACTACATCCCCAGACCTAAATAATTTGGGGAGTAGTGGTGCTAGGAATTGAACTCAGGGGCATTCTTCCACTGAGCCCCACCCCCAGTCCTTTTTATTTTGATATGGGGTCTTACAAAGTTGTTGAGGGCCTCCCTAAGTTACTAAGGCTGACATCAATCCTGTGATTCTCCTGTCTCAGCCTCCCAAGTACTGGGATTGCAGGCATGCACCACCATGCCTGGCTTATAGTGTAAAGCTTTTTGCCCATATATTTTATTGTCCATTTTAATCCTTAGCATAGCTCTTCACAAGAGATCAGCCTCATTTTAAAGGGAGCCTGTGAAGCCCAGGGAGGTAACATGTGGTTAATAGCAAGCCACTCTACCCTGACATTGGCCACCCTCACCTTTGCATGGCTCTCTTGGGGAAGCTGAGACTCACTGTCAGTAGTTGAATAGGAGCAGGCTGATCCTGCCCTAAGAGACTTGCAGAAGAAAGGCTCCAGAGGGCCAGAAACACTCTTCCCCTCTCTCGTCTCTTCCCTCCTCTCTGACAGCTTACTGAAATTTTTTGATCCACAAGGAGAAGATAAAACCAATCACCCCATACCTGTACAGCTTACAATCTCACAGAAACAACCCTCTGGCTAATCAACTAGCATTTTTATTTTCTGGGACTCCAGGCCACTTCTCCATCCTTGTTTGTCTTGGGCATCCCTAGAGTGCGCAAAGCCCAAATTGGATTTGGCATCAGGCCATCCCTGAGGCCAACAGGGCCCCAGCTTGCCACAGCTTGAGCCTTGGCCTCTTCCTCACTTGCTTTCTGGAAATTCACAGCCTTCTACCTATGTCTTTTCCTCCCTCCTGGCTCCCTTTTGCCTTGTGCACTTGCTCCACTACCAGAGTCTGTGTTTGCCCCTGTTGTACACTCAGAAGCTGGCAGCATTGGCCCTGCCCAACCTGGATCCATTGTTCCTGCTTTTCCCTTTGTTTGCCCCCGGTGAAGGAAGTCAGTGAAGACCTGGGGGTGTGACTCTGTGAGCCGGGGTCAGGGCAGCAGCCTGGACCAGTGCATATGCATCTAGAATATACTTCCTCCTTGCTTCTGAGTCATCCACCTGCTTTCCTTGGGTGAAACGTCTCATCAGGCGGCCACACGGTTCTCTTGCATCCCTTTGCTTGTGCCCAGCACTCTTCAGTTTGTGAGGAATGCCGCAGCTGTTTTCAGATCTGTTTTGCACAACAACCCTGTGGGTAGCATGATTAAAAATGTTCCTGTATTTCATATTTACCATGTGTCAGACACTGATAAGTACTCCACATCCATTAGCTCACATCTCGCCTCCTTCTACAAGGAAGTTTTTGGCTTACACATTTTATGTATATTTGACAAATTATTCACACAATCATACACACACACACACACACACACAAACACACACACACACACACACACATATATATATATATATATACACACACACACCAAAATGCACATACTTAGGCTTTGTTTGATTTGTGGGTTTTTTTTTTTGTGGTACTGGGATTGAACCCAGGGGTGTTCTATCTCCAGGCTACACCCTCAGCCCTATTGTTTTCTTTATTTTGAAACAGAGTCTCTCTAAGTTGCGGAGGGTCTCACTAAGTAGCTGAGGCTGGCCATGAACCCAGATCCTCTGGTCTCAACCTCCCAGGTACTGGGATTACAAGCGTGCACCACCACGCCCAGCTTGTGTTGTTGGTTTTTAAGTTCTTACACGCAGAGAAACCTTTCTTAGGATGCTTTGTCCCCATCTCCAGTGCTGTCAGTCACACCTGCACACCTGGCCACCTTTTAGCCTTCTTACCCATCCATTCTCCACCTCCCGTAGAGGTGACAAACTCTGGCTTAGTGAACTGAGGGCTTTGCAAAAAGCACATGATAGTTTTCCACAGTCAGTGCATTCAGCAGGCTAGCGGGGCCATTTTGGTGAATCAGGGTCTTCTTGGCCTAGACAGATATCCCCAGTAGCAGTGACCTTTCCCCCAAAGATAATGTGTTCAGGGTTAACATCTGGCCTCTTTGTGACATGCTGGACAGATAGTTATCAGGGATGGCCTTTGCCTCCAATGGGATGTGTCCAAGGAGAACTGATCAACCACACAGGTGAAGCCAGATGAATAAAGGCTTTAGTTAGGAAACAAAAGCAAACAAAATAAATGAATAAAAACCAAGGCTTAGATTTTGCTCTGCTTCTCATCCTCTACATTTCTGAGCCAGGTTCCCTCTCCCACATAATGGGGTATCCCTTCCCAAATTTAGGGATTTCCATAGCCAGGACTAAACAATGTGGCCCCCTGTTTCAGTCATTATTCTCACTGCTGTCATCCAAAACAACTGATCACACAACTTAGAGGAAAGAAGATTTACTTGCTCATAGTTCTGGAGACTTCACAAGTTCAGTCCATGTAAAGCCAGGTCTGTGGAGCTCAGGGCATGGTAGTAAGAAGCAAAAAGAAGGAGAGAACAAGGGCTCTGCTCTCAAACCATGGATGCTGGAAGCAAGAGAGAACAAGCAAGAGGATTCAAAGACACAAGTACAATCCCCAAAGCCACAATTCTAGAGATTCACCTCCTCCAGCCACACCTACCTGCCTAGGTTACCACCTAATAAATCCATTACAATGGATTTATCTACCGATGAGATTACAACCCTCATGAATTAATTATATCAACTCTGAACATTAATACATGAGCTCTTCAGGAGACATTCTATATCCAATGATAACACCCCAGATCTCCCAATCATGAAACACAATATGAAGTGAAGAAAACTGATGAGGGCTGACCTATCAGAGAAGACCTTTCTGGCACAGAGGAGATGAGGGGCCAGGAGAATGAAAAACTCCCATTTCAAGCCCTCAGCCACTGCCAGGGGAGCACAGACATGTTTTGGAAGTACTTCTGCTCATAAGGAATTCCCAGACCAAGTTATCTCATGAATCACTTAAGATATGATTGGAAATGCACTAGCTCATTTCACATTAATGTATGATATGTAGATCAAACATTTAGGAGTTGGGTATGTTAAAGATGAGTTTCAGTTTATTTACCTTAAATTTCTAATGAAAGGAACCCTAGAAAGGTACATTTCATTCATTTATTCATTCATTCATTCTTTCCATAAATATTTATTAGGCACCTATGATTTGTCCCAGACCCCTTCTTGAGAATCAGAGATGACAAGACCAGTGTTTCTGAAAATCAAGAAAATATAGACTATGTAGAATTTATGTTTGATTCAATAATACTATCATCTATTTGTAGCAGTATGTAGGAAAGGGTGTCTTGGGCTCTCAGTGAATTGATGGCAGAGATAAGGGAGCTAGGCTGAGAGAGCATTAGCAACTGTCCTAGAGTCACTCAGCAGGTGGGAGGAACACAGAGCCCTGACTTCCCAGCAGTTGGCAAGCCGGATTGCCCTGACACAGCCGTTATCTGTCTCATTTGCTCCTCATTCGCCAATCTCATGAAGAGGGAAGAGCAGGAGCTCTTACTCATCCTTAATGCCTTTGGAACACAAGGCTCAGAGAAGTCAAGTGACTTGCCCAAGGTCACCCAGTTTGTTGGTGAAAAGCCAGGTTTGCAAGTGATGTGTCTCTAGTTTCAAAGCTACAGCTAGTGGTTCCTGAGGCTCTATGAGCCCAAACCAGGGATCTGGGCTGAGCATGATGGATGGGAAGATCCCATCTGGCACTCCGGTCCAAAGAGCAGTGGCCCACTTGCCTGTCTTTCTTCTTTCCTGCTCCAGGGTGGCCTCATTGCACTGCTGCTGCTGCTGCTGGTGTTCACAGTGGCACTGTACGCCCAGCGCCGCTGGCAGAAGCGTCGCCGCATCCCCCAGAAGAGCGCAAGCACAGAAGCCACTCACGAGATCCACTACATCCCCTCGGTGCTGCTAGGTCCCCAGGCCCGCGAGAGCTTCCGCTCCTCCCGGCTGCAGGCCCACAATTCTGTCATCGGGGTGCCCATCCGGGAGACCCCCATCCTGGATGACTATGACTACGAGGAGGAGGAGGACCTGCCCAGGCGGGCCAACCACGTCTCCCGGGAGGACAACTTTGGCAGCCAGGTGACCCACACCTTGGACAGCCTGGGACGGCCAGGGGATGAAAAGGTGGACTTTGAGAAGAAAGGTGAGTCTTCTGGTCACATCTCATCTTGTACAGAGCATTTTGGGGAGTGGGAGGAGGTGCAGGAGCTGGGTGTCTGGGGAGACAGGCAGCATCCTCTGCAAAAAGCCATTTTGGATTGAAGGGCCACTGCTCTGTTGGGTTGTCAGAGTTTGTCTTCTCCGGTCCTTCCATAGTAATCAGAGAAAAAGAGTGTCACTGTACCTGGAATTGGAGTTTTGAGTGGCATCAGAGAGTATGCAGTCCAACACCTCTCCAGTGTTTCTTGATCACCTCCCCTGACAGCCTTCTTACTATTCAACAAAGAATCTATCCTCTTTCTTGACATTACTATTAATCGGTTTTCTCCTATTAGGACCTACAATCGGTATCTGGTCCTCTCTGTGCACAGAAAGAGATAATCTGGTCTTCAGTCTCCAGGGTAACCCTTGGGAACTTTGACAACATAAAAAAAAATAGCACATGTAAACCTCTGTTAATAAACCTAAATAACAATCCCGCCTCTTCAGCGATCTCATGTGAAAGACTCTGGGACAGTTCCCCATCCTGGTCGCTGTCCTCCAAGTAGAGATTCTCTTTTCTCACATCCCAGAATGCAACACCTGAGCTGATGCTCTTCCTCGTGCAGATGGAGGCTGCAGTGCTGAGCAGAATAGGGCTTTCACCTCCCTCTAGCCAGATGTCATGCTCCTGTTGATACAGTTTCAAGTCACGTTTGTTGTTTGCAGCTATTGCTGGCGCCTGCTGGGTGTTTCCATAACTAACACCTCTCGCTCTTTTGCATGCATGCGGCTGCAGGACTCATTTCCTTTGACCTCTCTGGAGACATGATTGGGTGGACACAAGCACAGGATGTGTTTGCATGTGTCTTTATTAAGTAGCTGTGGCTCCAGCTGGCTCTTTTCCTTTAGATAAATGCTACCAAGGTTCTGTTCTGCCCTCACTCTTCACCATCTTTGTGGAGCAGGTGATGGTGATAGGTTAAACATTTGGTCAGAAAATGCCAGTTCAGACACTGACTCCCTTCTCTTGCAAGCCTAAGGGCATCCTCATTGCCTGGCCCCAGCCCTGGAGCTCTGACCTCTACGTTTTTCTTTCTGCTCTTCATGTTCTCCTCTCACGTCCATCTTTTTCCCATAGTGCTCAGTGGGAAAACAGAAAGAGTATGGGTTTCTTAAAACAGGGAGGTTTTTTGAAGCCTAGACACACAAGGATGGAGTTGAGTGGTGCAGTAGATAGATGAGAGCACGGATTTTGGAGACATCTGGACCTGGATTCAAGTCCTGCCTCCTTCACTTACAATATGATCTTGGAAAAATGGGAATTCAACCCTCTGAGCCCTAGTTTCCTCACTGAAAGACTAATAGGAGAATTAGACATAAAATATACAGAAAATAGTTCACCTAAGACCTGATGCATGGTAGGTATTGAATTCCCATGAACTGTATCTGTGGATCTCAGGTCTTAAGTCTCGGCTGCGCTTCTTGATTCTCCTTAATCCAGCTGCAACAGTCCTCGCCAGCCTCCCTCCACATTCCAGCTGCATGGACTCTCACCTGTCTCTGGCCAGATGTTATGCTTCTACTGATGCTTCGATTGATGCTGAGCTCACCACTTACCACACTGCACAGTAATACCCAGTTTCTCTTTGTGCTTTCTGGATCACACTTGGAGATCCTTTCAGAGCAAATGCTGTGTCCTCGATCTTTGTTTCACTAGCATCCAGCACAGCGGCTGACACTTAGCAGCAGGCACTCAAAAACTACCTGTTGGCTGCATGATTGACAGGTCTGATTGGTCAGTCGATCAAGATAGACCCAAGCATCAATTAGAGTCCAGTTCCATGTTTCAAGCTATCTCAGTGTTGTCAAGTCTGGAGATGCTGGAAACCAAAGGGTTATCAGAGGCCATTAATAATGATGATCAGAACTCAGAGGAGAGCAGAAAGGTTGAGCATGAAAACTCAGGAAGATCATTGATGTCAACTAAGTGACCAGTGAGAAAAGGTACCGAGACGTAGCCAATACAGGCAGATTCTCATGCCTTTCTTCCTTTTCCCTTCCAACTCCCTCCCTCCCTCCCTCCCTTCCTCCTTCCCTCTACCAAACTTCAGATAGAGAACAATAGACATATCCAAAGGAAGGAGGCAAGTGGAAGAGGCAGGTCACTGCCACAAGTCTTGTTCCACTATTTTCCTTCCTCCCTCCCTCCCTTTCTCCTTCCTTGCTTCCTTCCTCCCTCCTTTCTTCCTCTCTCCTGCCCATCATGGTGATAAAGAGTCTGCGCTCTGGAGGCAGAATGGCAAGAGGCAGAATGATACAGTGATGGAATTCTTCACCCAGTATGACCAGCTCTGCGGCCTTGGGCAGGTCCCGCATCCCTCTCCAGCAAAGGGCATGGTGCTAGAGCTGTGCTGTGCGGTGTGGTGGGGAAGCTTAAATGAGGTGACTTGATGGGGGTCCACAGCCCCCGTCCTGTCCTGTTCACACTGCTGTTGCTGTTATTCACACCATTATTCTTCAGTGTGCTTACACTGTGCCAGACACCATGGTGGTCCTGGGATAGACACCAGGAACGCAGAACCCCTGCCCTCAAAGGACATGAGGTGAATCCTCCTGGGAGATAAATCATGGTGGGCAAGCCTAGGAAGCTGGAGACCCAGCTGGAATAGAGGCCACGAGTCTCTCCATGCCACCTAGTGAGGATATGGCAGAGCTGAGCTGGGAGCCCAGGTCCATGATGCCAAGCCTCAACCTCCTGGCCAGAAAGAACCTGCATTCTAGACAGCTGTCTATCATAGGAGACCAGAACGCACCAGAGCTCCTCAGGACGATGGGCATTTTTCCTGGGGCTGATGCCTTCCTAGACCTGTGCTCCTTTTAAGCCGCTGTGCATTTCAGCTGCTTGCAGACCCTCTCTGTTAACCTCAAAGATGAGGGTAGGTACCAGACTGTTATAACAGGGATAGCACAGAGGACAGAATTGAGCAGGACCCAGAGGATGCTCAGGCTAACTCCCCGTCCCTGATGATTGTTCCAGAGCCTGCATGCTTTCAGACCTGCTGCTCCTTGATGACTTAAAGATGACTCCTCCCCTGGGTTTTCTTTTGTGCAGAAATCTTTCCAAACAATGACAAAGCCAGGCTCTCGTTCTCTGCAGTCTAACCTTAGTGTCCAGGAACAGCAAACAGACATTATCTAAAGAGAAGGAGCAGTGTGTGCAGGAGTCACAGGCAGCCTGGCACAGCTCAAGGAAGTAGACTTGGACTTGAATCCGCCCCTCGGTGACTGGCAGTATGGCCTCCACCAGTCCCTTAGCCTCTGTGTCTCCACACATATCATCATCACCATCATCATCATCATCATCAAAAAAAAGCACTTGAGCAGGTGATATCTTTTTTTCCTGGTCAATAATCCTGCAAAGTGGTTGCTAGCAGGTGTCCTTGTCATTTTGCACACGAGGAAAATGAGATGCAGGTGATTTGCCCAAGTCACACACACAGCTGGGTCCCTGTCCCTCTTCTCCACACCAGGGCTCAGCACCGAGTGGGCCCCAGCACACAGTAGGTATTTTTTAGGATACTGTATGAGCACCCTCTAGAGAAGCAGTCTTTATTTGCATTTTATTTATTTATTCATTTATTTACTTCATCTTCTCTGCTCTCATCTCACCAAAATCATTCTTGTCATGGACATTGGAGTGAGGAACCTAGGCAGAGAGGAGGTGCAGGACACAGGCCTTTGGATTCTAGGTGGGAAAGTGGTGGCCCCATCCATAGAGAGGCAGGTATGAGGGGATGTTCCTGCAGTATTACGGTACCTGAGCACCTGGTCCTCCTTGCCTGGACAGGAGAACCATGAACAAATGTCCTGGTGTGGAGATTGAATGGCAGCTGCTCAGGTCAGCTGTGTATTCTGTTGCTTCAGGTGGCCCGTGAAAGAGAACCATAACACTTTCTCTCTCTATGGGGTGGCCTGCACAGCCATGACTCTGCAAAGTGTGAGCAAGTATTCAGAAGCTATGCAGTCCTTACAAAATGAATATCAAAATACATTTAAATAGGATGAACAGTACTAGAGTTCTATAGCACAGTGGGGTGACAATAGTTCACAAGAATTTAGTTTATATTTTATACAGAATCAGAAGGGAAGAGTTCAAAGGTTCCCAACACAAAGAAATGATAAATGTTTAAGGAGATAGAAATGTAAATTACCATGATTTATCATGATACTTCATATATATATATGTGTTAAAATATCACACTATAACCCATAAATCTGTACGCTTTATAAATAATAATTTGGAATGAAAAAAGCAATCCCAAACACAGTCTTTTGAAATGATATCACTAAGTGTCAATCTCACTGCACAATTCATACTTAGAATTTGCCTTTAGACTCAGACCGCTTCAGTAAACTTTCAGCTCAGACCTACAGATAATAGCGGAGACAGTCTGGAGACTGGAGGCAGAGAGTTTCATTACAAAGTGACAACTTGGAGTTCCAGGCCTCAAGGGCATTCCACTGAGCAAGGGTGACACTCAACTGATACACACCACACTGATACAATATGGCGGCATCCTTTGTTAAATATGGAAGCTCTTAGCTGGGCGCAGTAGTACACACCTGTAGTCCTAGTACTTGGGAGTCTCAGATAGGAGAATCACAGGTTCGAGGCCAGCAACTTAGTGAGACCCTGTTTCAAAATAAAATAGGGCCGGGGGCATAGCTTAGCGGTAGAGAGCCGCTTGGTTTAATTCCCAGTACCATTAAAAAAAACAAAAAACCTCTTTCTGTAGCCAGTGGGGAAGTAGCTCAGCACCCTGAGCCCTTAGCACCTTCTTGCTGCCTACCCCCAAGGCCTCTCCTGAACTCCCTACTGCCCCCCAACAGAGGCTTTGGGATGCTACTCCAGCACCGTGACTGCCATCTTTTCTGGTTAGAGCCTATGACTTAGAAGTTCTCAAGTATTTTGAATGTTCCTCCTTGATAGCACCTTAGCAAGTTGTTCAGACTTTACCTGGATAACTAGGTAAAAGCTCTGCACTATGTCTGACACGTAATAGAAACTCCATACATTTTAATTCCAATTCTCCATTCTTAAATTGATTTTTCCCTTTCATGAAATTATGCATGAAAGTATAAGGAAATTAAAATGTCAAATTTATTATTTTATCAAGGGATGGGATAAAAGATGGATGAATCGATATTGGGTTTTCTTTTTTTATACTTTTATTGGTGCATTGTAATTAGATATCATCATGATATTCAAAATAATACAAACATACATGCACACACCACTTGGTGTGTTTCTCTCCCCCTCCTCCCTGTACATGTTAGTGAGATTGGTAGTAATGACTTCATATATTGATGTAACATTATTTGAACTGTTTTCTTCATCAATTCTCCTTTTGTGTGTGTGTGTGTGTGTGTGTGTGTGTGTGTGTGTGGTCCTGCGGACTGAACCCAGGGGTATTCTACCTCTGAGCTACACCAGCCCTATTTTATTTTTTATTTTGAAACAGAGTCTCACAAAGTTGCTGAGAGCCTCACTAAGTTGCTGAGGCTGACTTCAAACCTGTGATCCTCCTGTCTCAGCCCTCCCAAGTACTCAGATTACAAGTGTGCGCCACCACGCCTGGCTTCAATTCTCCTTTTTCCCATCCCCACGTCCCTATCCCAGTCCCCTTCCACTATTCTACTGATCTTTCTCCTCATTAAACTGATGTCTCTTTTGTTTCTAGATTTCTCTTTAGCTTCCACATATAAGAGGAAACATACAACTCTTGACTTTCTGTGACTGACTAATCTCATTTAGCATAATATGCTCTAGTTCCATCCATTTTCCTGCAAATGACATAATTTTGTTGTTCTTTACGGCTGAGTAAAATTCCATTGAGTGTATATACCACATTTTCTCTGTCCATTCATCTGTTGATGATACTAGGTTTCCTTAGTTTTGTTTCATTACTATGAAATAAATGCATGGTATTTGTCATAGAATGAAGGAAGGAAGGGAGGGAAGATATATATAGAGAGAGAGATGGAGAGAGGGAAGAAAATAGGAAGAAAGAGAGCGTAACAAAAGAGAAGTCTGATTTATATAAAGCAACAGCTAAAAGTTCTACCTTTGTTTTTCTGTTCCATTCCACTCACAGCACCCAAAGGCTAATCCTTGAAAATAGTTTGATTTCTATTCTTTTAGCATTTCCCAATATATGCCTAATATATATATATATGGATTTATTTGCCTTCAGTTATAATCTAATGGGGTCATCTCACCCACATTTATCATCCTGCAGCAATTTGATAGTTTACCAAACAATGTATGAAAAGTATCTTTCAGTGTCAGCCACACATACTTACCTTATTCTTTTGAAGGTTGTACAGGATCCCATAATATTAATATGCCCAATATACCAAAACTTAGTTTACTGTCCCCTGTTGGCCATTATCTTAATTATCTGCACTTGCATCGAGTCAACAGACATTTTTGCACACATAGCTGGTTAGATAGCAAGCTAGATAGGTAGTCCTGCAAAGTATGAGTATTTCTGTAGGTCAGGTGTGTTCCTAAAAGCAGAATAACTGCATCAAAAACTACACACACTTGTAGCTGGGCGTGGTGGTACACACTTGTAATCCCAGTACTAGGGAGGCTGAGACAAGAGGATCACAGGTTCAAGGACAGACTCAGCAACTTAGTGAGACCCTCCGCAACTTAACAAGACCCTGTTTCAAAATAAAAAATAAAAAAAAAGGGTTGGGGTGTAGCTCGGAGGTAGAATACCGCTGGGATTCAATCTCTAGTACCAAAAACAGTATGCATTCTTGTAATCTTGGTAAGTCCCATTATACTTACTCATTTTTAAAATATGTTTTATACTCCTAAGGAAATCCACACATGCTATCCCACACAGATCTGTGTGGGCCACCCACTACCCCATCACACTGATTCTTCTTAATGTTACCATGGACCCTTGGGATCTTACTCATACAGCTGTCATTATTTTACACATACACATTCCTCTTTTGATTGTGTTTTTCCCTAATTAACATTGGTCCAAATTCCTTTGAGGGTCAAAGGTTGGTCCTCTTACTTACCCTCAATGACAACTAAAGGCTTTTCTCTGCCCCTCCCTCAGTTCCAGACCTAGGGTGGAGGAAGGAAAAAGAAATAGCACCAGAGGCCAGAGTAGCCCACAGGGACAGACAGGGAGGTGTCACGGCCTTTCCTCCATAGGACCAGCAGGTTGATCTTTGCTGGGGCTCAGGATCACAGTCCAGGAAGTCTTGGGGTATATGAGATGCTTGCTGAGATGGGGGAAGATGAGACTTCTACTGAGTTCTGGAAGGGCCAGGATGCTGCCGCCGCTGCCTCTGCTGTAGCTGACTTTTACTACCCTTCTGGAACTTTCCATGAATTTTATTATTTACCTCACCATAACCTATAATACATGTTCCCATCTTGCCCCTGCTCTCCACAGGAAGAGACTAAAAGAAAGATGGGGCTAGTAACCTGTCCAAGGTGGCACAGTTGCAAAGTGGCTGCGCCAGGTTAAAAGTTAAACATGAAGCCAGGCGTGGTGGCACACACCTGTAATCCCAGTACGTGGGAGGCTGAGACAGGAGGGTCTCAGGCTCAAGACCAGCCTCAGCATCATAGAGAGACGCTCAGTAACCTGGCGAGACCCTGTTTCAAAACACAAAAACATAGTGGAGAATCCTCAGTGGAGCAAGGGAAGTGATCTAAGGGAAGGGGAAGGGCAAGAAAGAAGTGTATCCATGGAATTACGATCATAAACAATGTGTACATATGAGAATATACCAACGTCGTTCTCGGTACTCCATATGGGGTGGGGGAGGCGGGGGGGGGACACTAAAAGCTGTGTGCATGTATATTAATATCAAGTTGATATTCATTGTGATGTGAGACTACAGTGCACCAATAAAAGCATGTTAAAAAATAAATAAATTGTATTAGGAAATAAAAATACCCACAAAAACAAAAAAAAACAGGCTGGGGGTACAGCTGGGAGGAAGAATGCCCCTAGGTCCAATCCTCAGCACCACAAAAATAAAACATAACAACAAACAAACAAACAACAACAAAAACTTAAGCATGGAAGCTGCCAGGGAAAGGGGCAGGGCTGGGACTGGGACACATTACTTGATGCTGAGGATCACAGTCCTAGGGAAAGCAGCAAGTTCTCGAAATCCCAGGGATGGCTAAGGCACCCCGAACAAGGGCTGGGAATAAGTAACATAGGGAACTAATATCCGCTCTCTAAGGGACGAAGCTGCTACACAGTAACTGTGAGTTTCTAAACCCGCAGAAGGGACTTGGCCACAGGAAGCCCCATGGTTTGGCGTGTTGGGCACTCTCCCCAGAGTGCAGGGAACTTCTATTTGGTGTCAACAGATCACTCCAGGGTGTCAGAGTTGGAGAGGCTGTTTTTTAACTCGCCCCTCTGACACCCCCTGTGAATGTCATGTAAATGTCATCTTTGTGCGGTGCTTTATGAATTTTCAGAGCCCTTTCTGAGCCGACGCCTGATTGAATGCCTCATCTTGACATTTGTGCCACTTCACACAGAGGCCCTCACCTGTTTCCAGCCTCCCACCCCGTGCCCACCCATCCCTCTCCACGCTGGCATCCCCAGCAAAACCTCATCCCCGCTTCCCTCCTCATTGATCTGTCTGCTTCCATGCCTACCCACCTCATCTGTTTTCCATCCAGCAGCTGCTCGGCTGCGGTTACTGTGGTCATCGGAGTCCCATGTCCAAAGCATTCCAGAACAGTTAACTGCTCTTGACCCTCAACCTCTGTGTTCCAACCACAGTGGCCTCCCTTCAGTTCTTTGAACTTGCCACGTGCCTTGCACCACAGACCCTTTGCATATGCCATGGTTAGCTTTGCCTGGAAAACTCTTTCTTCTCCCAGTACATCCTGGCACAGCTGACCCCAGGTTGAAGGTCATTGTCTCAGACAAAGTTCTTTGCTGTATATAAGTTCTCTTCTTTTGTCTTTTATCAGCTCTCCTAATTGTTTCCATAATAGTGTTCTTTATTACTTGTAAGGGTGTATTTGTCGACTATTTCAATGATCTTACTAGGTGGATAGTTCCATGAGATCAGCTACCAACTCTGGTTTGTTCTATCCCTAATACAGTACCTGGCACATAACAGACATTAATAAATATGTGTTGGGTCAGTGGATGGAGGAATGGGTAAATGAAAGAATGGATGGATGGATGTCATAGTGTTGGTCCATAGGCTGGTAACTTCTGCATGGACTCCTTATCCCTTTTTCTGCATTGGACAAATTTTGCTTAGTATTTTCTTCTTTTATTTATTTACTTATTTATTTTATTTTGTGGTACCAGGGATTGAATCCAGGGACATTCCACCTCTGAGCCACATCCCCACCCCTTTTTATTTTTTATTTTGAAACAGGGTCTCGTTAAGTTACTGAGCATCTCACTAAGTTGCTGAGACTGGCCTCAAACCTGTGATCCTCTTGTCTCACCCTGTCTCACCCTGCCAAGTACTGGGATTACAGGCATGTGCCAACGTGCCCAGCAAGCTTAGTATTTTAAAATGAATCATTTGTTGAATCTTACCATACATTTCATAAAAAGGTATTAGCATATAAATTAGAGATTATCTCAAAGTATACAGCTACTAGTAATTGAGTCAGAATTTGAACCCAGTTTTGTCCAATTCCCCAACTCAAGGGTGTTTTGAAAATAACACAGTAAGCATTAATCCTGCCAATTGCTTGAGCAGGAGAGGTAAGCCTTGGGCTTAGATGCTAGCAAGTGAGTCCTTTAGAACTATGTTTATCCATGATACTGAACAACAAGCACAATAAGAAATGTTTTATAATGTGCTACCTATATGTATGGTATATGTGGCATATGTAAATGTGTGTGTGTGTGCATGTCTCAAAAATAAGTTTTGCAAAAGAGGACATACTCTTTTTACATGTGCCATGCTCTGATGTTTTCTAGTATTCTCTTTCTTTCTTTTCTTTCTTTCTTTTTTTTGGTACTGGAGATTGAACCCAGGGGAATTCTATCTCTGAGCTACACCTCCAGCCCTATCTTACTTTTTATTTTGAAACAACAGGGTCTTGCTAAGTTGCTGAGGCTGGCCTCAAACCTGCAATTCACTTGTCTCAGTCTTCCAAGTCCTGGGATAGCAGGCGTGCACCACTGCGCCCAGCTTGTTTTCTATTATTATTCTTATATCCTATTTCCGATGCTGGTACGAGCCTCTGTATTGACTTCACAGTATGTGAAAGGAGCATGTTCCAAAGCTTAAAATCCTTCCCTCAGAAGGCCTAATACAGTGTGAGGAGGCACCTGGCAGAGTATATCCTGACCAGTGGATCTGGGATGGCTTCCTGGTGGAGCTCCTTGCCAAAGATTTGAAGCATGAAGATAATTCCAGGGGCTCGGAGTAAAGGGTTGATAGAAATAGTGGGGATGGTGCGTGAGACAGGCCCAGGGGAGGGCTTTATGTCTTACCCCTTGTTTCAGTCCTCATTTTCACCGCTGTCATCCAAAACACCTGGCCACTCAACCTAGAGGAAGGAAGATTTATTTGCTCAGAGTTCTGGAGATTTCAGGGGTTCAGTCCGTGTCAGGCCAGGTAAAGTCTGCAGAGCTCAGGGCATGGCAGCGGGAAGCAGAGAGAGGGAGAGAGCAAATCCTCTGCTCTCACATCATGGAGTCCAGGGAAGCAAGAAAGACAGAGCAAGCAAGGGGATTTAAAGATACAAGCACAGTCCCTAAGGCCACATCCCCAGTGACCCATCTCTTCCAGTAACCCCCCACCTGCCTAAGTTACAATCCAGTAAATATATCACTATGGCTTTATCCACTGATGAGATTATAACCCTCTTGACTTAATTATATCAACTCTGAACATCAATACATGAGCTCCTTCAGGGGATATTCTATATTTAACCATAACACCCCTCCATCTCTGCAGCCAGCCCATGGGTGTCCCTACAGCCCATTGGTCCAGTCATCTCAATCTTTTCTTTTGAAACTTCTCAACCCGCCCTCCCAAAGGACTCTTGCACCTCCTTTCTCTATTGTCTTACGGAACTCCACCCACATCCTTGTCTCTGCTTCCTGCATGGGCAGTACCACCCATTCTTTAAGCCATACTCCCTCCTCTCCTTAGCATCCTGGAGGCCAGGTGGAGGTTGTTAGAGAACTAGCTCCTATCTAAACAGCACCTGGAGGATGCTGCCAGGGCTACACTGGGGGCAACTGGGAATGGACATAAGTGCTTGAACCCACGCAGGACTGCATCAAATAGCTCCAGTAAGACATTTTCAAAAGATAGACTCTCCAGCATTAAGAGAAGGAAGGATCGGAAATGACTTTCTTAACACCAAACTGCCCTGACTTTCTTACATTAAGCTGCCTCCCTGCTCTCCTCCCTCAAAGCGCCTCTTGAATTCTGCATCATAAAATGTCTCATGGGCTGACCGGTGTGCCCTGTGTCTCCTACACTCTCAGCCAGCCACAGAGGGAGGCAGGCTGACATCCATATGTCTCACCTTTGGATATACCTCTTCTTCACTATTCAGTCTTTCATTCATTAGTTCATTTGTTTATTGGCTGATGTTTACAAGCACCTACTATGTGTTTAATGTAGCGAGACAGAGCAAAGTAGGAAAGAATATTCGCAGTTTAGAAAGATATAAAACAGCGAAAGTTGTTTTATTCTCTATAGCTCCTTAACATTTATAGAAGAGCTTCATAAACCTAAACTCTGTATCACCAAACCCTTTTGAGAGACAAGGAACTTTACTTTGGCTCAGAGAAATGAAGCCACTCACCTCTGACACACAGGATTTGGTGGTAGAGTTTCACTACGTCCACATCCCTTAAGTTCACATTCATTACTGTCTTTTTTTTTTTGCCACATTGCTTTTTATCCCTGAAGCATCCTGAGTATCATTTTGCAAACAACTTGTTATACCTACATTGTCCTCCCCCTTGGAATCTTAAAGATCTTAATTTCCTCCCCTCTGGAAGTATTCAAACAAAACTAGGTAGCCATTTATCCAGGATGGTGTGGCAAGGCTAGAGACTGGATGCAATTTAAGTAACCCCTTTTAATTCTCAGATTGTACAATAGGAGCTTCATCTGTTCCCATCCCATTTTCCTTGTAGGACTTCTTAGGAAACAAAGGTCGGAAGATCTATGTGTGAAAATAAGAGTCCTTAGACGTAGCATGCCTGGAAAGTATTCAGAATGAGGTTTCTTCTCCTCCCCACCCCTTTTTTTTCCTCCCCAACTGATGGACAAAGAAAATGCCACTGTGGAATGGCAGCGTGTTCATTTTTGTTCCAATTAATCAGCCCACACAGTGGCATTAACAAGGGCTCCAAGACCAGCCCCTGACCCTGCAGGCTTTTCTCCTTTGGACCCTCTGTTCACCTCTCCTGTCCTTGGACCTGGTTTCTAAATGCCTAAAGGCAAAAACGGAGGAAGCCTTGCCTCTAACAGATAGGCATGCGGCATCGCCAGGCAGCGGCCCTCTGAGCTGTCTCCACACTCTCTAAAATAAGACATAGACAGAGATTTGTCATGGAATCACAAACAGGAATGTCACCAAAGCTGTCACCAGAGCCCCTTAAAATGTCACTTCCCAACATTAATTGCCATGATAGCAAAACAAACGTGTGTTCTCTGAGCATTTGGTCTTCCCTCCTCCCTGCTAATCCTCCTCCCATCTCCCTACCTGGGGACCCTCCGGGCATGCTGACTTGATTAGACTGTGCCCGGCAAGGCAGCCCACTGCACAGTGACAGATGAGGGTGAGAGAGGTTTGATAAATGTCAGGGGCTGAGGAGACTGTTCCCTGATTGGCTAGAGCTTGAGCATTTCCCCAGCAGTCAGAGGACTCTGTGCCTCCTATCCCGGCCACCCCTGAAATGGCTGGGAATCACCCAGTGGGGGGGCTGACTGTCACAGAGAGTCCAAGACAGCTCAGCCTCCGTGTTTCCTACCAAGGAGCAGCCTGCCTGTGCTTTGGTATCTATATCCACCTTGGGGATGCAGAAGTCTAGCACCGTTACCCACAGTGATGCCCAGTCATTTTTTTCCTAATTAGAAAAGTTATGAATGCTCATTGTAGAATCTGTGGGAGCTAGATAGAATGGGACGTAGAAGGGACTTAGAAGGGAAGAAGAAGAAATCTTTAGATGGACAAAGAAGGTGACCTAACTGAGGGAGTTGGGGGGGGGAGTGGAGGGAAACACACTGTAGCACAAGATGTACATACACAAACCTATAAGACTCAATCACTATCCAGAGCATGAAAGGGAGGGAAGGGG